>JAHWFP010052123.1:14740-27456 GCA_023313725.1 Lithobius niger | reverse complement strand
AACCGTCTTTCACCGCTTGCTGTAACTCGGGGCTGACAAAAGTGCCTTCAAACGCTCTCTGTTCGTCGTTGTGTTTGCATGCATAGTGTGGCGGTGGAGGGGGATCGTCCAAACAGCTTCTACACAGGGGAAAGAAGAGTTTCTTGTTGTGTTTGAGAGGAAGAGACGGAATAAATAATCGGCGCGGAGCCAGTACAACAGCTCTGATGAGACCAAAATAAGCGTCAATGTCGGTGTTACCTCCAAACTCCGTAATGATCTGATGTAGACCCGTAGGGAAGCGTTCAAAAAGCATGCAAGCCGGATAAAGGCTAGTAACGTCCTGGGCAACAATCTGTTCGTCCGGCCGAACGGAATGCAAGTGCTTAAAAGTGGAGACCCGCCCTCCGCAGTATGCCTCACGAGGTTGTAGAACAGTAGGTAGTGAGGGGAAAGACTTCACGAAAGCTGCTAATTCGGGATTTTCTTTCACATCTTTGTACCATTCGCACTCCCATTTACAGATGTATTTCACTTGTAATATCTCCTCTAGAGCTTTTCGACGAATGATGTATTTTTCGTACGTGTCTTGAGCAGAAAGCTGACTAAATGGAAGTTTCTGAAGTCGGTTCGGCACACATGTAGGGCACGCATGTGTCATGCAGCCCTGGAATTCGTACACAGTGTTGTCGGTCGAGCTGAAACCATCCACCGACCATTTTCCATTTCCGAGTTTGACTTCACCGCCATTACCCGCGTGTTGAATGAAAATATCGCGCTGAGTAGCTTCCCAAGTGAGCCACATAATGGCTTCCCTCGAATACTGTCTGGCAGGGTGATGGCCGTGCGACCCGATGCATGAGATGGTATTTTTGCGCAAGTATAACGTTCTGAACAGCGTCATGGCCAGTTGAGGGAGAGATATACAGATATGTAACGGTTCCATGAGTGGGCATATTTCTCGAATCAGCTCCCTGAATTTAACGCAACAAGCCATCAAAACAGCAACGTCGTTGACGCAGTAAGCGATCAATTCTTTCTTGAAATCGAAAACGGCGCCGCTGTCTCTCTGCTGAGCGTGCCACTTTAACAATTCTTCTCTGCCAGTGGAAGAGAGGGCATCTGCGTCGTAATATTTCAAGTCTGGAATGGGGCCAACGTACTTATAGTTGTTGGGCTCGTTGAAATAATGAGGGAATGTTCCTTTTCGAACAGAAGCGTCCAAGCCCAAACTTGCTGGTAGTTTAGCTAGGCTTAGTGGCATGAATCTATAAGAGTCGATAAAACGCAGTCCTTCTATAGTCGCTGTCAAGATTTTATTTCCGCTGTAAATAATCGAGGATGGTTTAACACCTTTATCTAGCGCCCAACGCGTGATTAAAACTAAATCAAAAGTCGAAGCTGAGTGAGCTACCACACATGCGTCAGCATCATTGGCATGAGTTGTAAACAGCCACTCACAAAATTCGCCCAAAGTAGCCTCTCCATTGTCGAAGATCACGATTTTCTCACCACATAACTCACAATTGTCGGAAGAAAAACACGCCTCGCAAGAGACGTTAACTACAGCGAGGTTCACTTCATGGAGGAAAAATTCTTTGTCCTTTTGGTCAAGCACCCGCTTGTTCTGCGTCGTTTCAAAGTCGTAAGCTATAATTCGAGCTGGTTTCTTGCGCGCTTTTGGCATTGGTAAAGGCTGGATGTAGCAGCGGTGTTCAGGCAGGACCCATCGTTTACACACTTTACATCGTCTTTTTCCACAGTGATGGAATGTGTTTCGGGCGCCTTGATAAGTCAAAGAACAAACCTTGCATTTATGAAGAGACTTGCACACAGTTGTATTCTTAAAGGGGGGCTGGATGGAAAAATGCCTGTTGAAACAGTCGCTGTTGCGAAAAAGACGGTTACAGATAGGACATAGAATCCACTGCTTCAGAAAGCAACGGTACTTAGCGCTATGACAGCTTAGGCACCTAATTTTTTTACAGCTGTGACGTTCTTTGTGACTGTAAGGTCGCATACATACATGGCAGAAGTAGCGTGAGTTAAATAGAAACCGGGGCTTGAGGACTCCGACGAAATGTGCGCTATGTAAAAACAAATAGATCCTCTTCTGAGCCGGCAGGCCCTCGTATACAATTTGACATTTAGTTCCTATCCTCTCGAATACCACGATCTGAAAACCGAGAGTCGACAAATAGTTTTGAAATTCATGCGTGTCAATTAAGCTATACCCATCCGGACGTAAAGCGACCGAAGCGGTCTCATGAAGGGCCATCCCACATTGCTTTTGGAGTTGTGGGGAATTTCGTAGTTTCTTGTACAGGGGTCGATCATCCCAGTGAGCCATACAAACCACCAAACTGCGAGATAAACAAAGATTGTCGCTGTCGTTCTTGATAAATATGATGGATTTGCGCTGTCCTGATTGAAGCCATAAGGACACATTTGTGCGTGCCTGTTTTTTCTTGGGAAACGTTCCAGAACCATCCGATACATCAATAACTGTTACTTTAAGCTCCCATTTTGAGAAAATGTCTAAACTTTTTCCTGACTGGTTCAATTTCAGCAGTAATGATAATAAATTCTCAATTAAAAAATGTTGCTTTTTAATAAATGGAAGAAAAAGAGAATTTTCAACTCCGACTCCGCAGAGAGTCACGCCCACCAAATCGTGAAGGTGAGTGGAAGCTAAAATTTGGGCGAAAATTTGGTCGAATACAATGTCGATGTACTGTACTGGATCGAGTTTATTTTGCGATAGATAGTGGGCAGTTACTGGCTTAATTTTCACTTCGTAAACTGCCGATGTTGTTTTGAATTTTTTATTTATTTTCCCTCTACTTTTTACGACGCTAAACATGTCTGACTCCTTGCACGAGCCCTCCCCTCCCCCATCCCTCTCCCCCCTCCCATCCCCATTTTTCCCTCCCCCACCCCACTGTTGATGCGGTGACGAGAAGGCTGCTGAGAAAGGAAAAAAAAATAGAAAAAAGGAAGAAAAATTATAACTGTTTTGCACTCTAGGCTATAAAACACTTTCGTGAGTGGTGATTTAATGCTTACGTCTGTTAAGAAGGTTGTTGCCACTGGTAGAATGTACCGCTTCTTGGTCCTGTTGGTATTTTGTACTTTTTTTCTCGATTTTATTTCCTTCCACCGTTTCAATGCCACTCAGTGGAGGGAATTCTGCGCAAAACTTAATTTTTTTTGTTTGTTTCGATGTAAAGGCTTCCTTCCGCTTTTGTGAAGTAACTGGGGTGGTAGAGAAGGCAGGAAAATGGACGTGCGTTGACTTCGTATCAGAGTCAGAAACACCACTCATTGTGTTCATTATTATGCGATGGAGAGCCGCGATTGTATCGCTTACTGCCGGCAGTAAATAATAGAAGTGTAGAAAATCCAATTCAGTGAGAACAATTGCATTGTCTCTAGCCCTCAAAGAAATAATATCTTCGCTCACTAATTTACAATGCAACTCCCCAGTCTTCAAATCTAGTTGCTGTCCAGCCTCGCGATGGTATATTTTATTTATAAGTGACATCCATTCCTGTTGAGTAATCGTTACATTTTTGGACGGCTTGCCTATAACGATTTTTATGCCAGTTGCGTCAGGTGTTACACGTAACGTATTCAGACCTGAGAGTGCAAAACAATTGGTAGCCATTAAGCTGCGAAAAGAGAGAGAGAAAATAAATGCATTTTAAACTTGGGAAGTGTTGAGTTTGGCAACAATTTCGTTAAGACTCTCCCTAATAGAATGTTGATAGTTCAACAAACCAGCAAGTTGGGCCTGATCGAGTACTATATTTCTACCGTCATCGCGGCAAAAAATCGCCGTGGTTTTGTAAAAATTTGAGTGACGATTCAAAATAAGATTGAGTCATTTTCCAAACGACCATGACTTTGTGAACGCATTATTACTTTCTTTGTTTAAGAAAATGGCGTTCAACTCATCTCTTTGCTGAATAAAGGATTCCCAAGCAATTGTATCGAAAGTAATGCCTATTTTCGATGGACTTAATTCGTTACATGGCACGATCATTTTCCGGACGTGAATATATGGCTTATTCATGAATGATGAAGCCTGAGCGAACACGTCATTGCCTAAATAAATAATGCGTTGTTTTACATCAACCTTTGGGTTTAGGCTCGTCATTAGCTGCTTTACGTCTGCCATTGAGTTTGGTAAGAGGTGATATTTTCTATTAAAAAGAGGGAAAAAGTTAAAAACTTCAATAACATTGCGAGTGCTAAGGCCTAATACTTCACGTTCATTTAACATCACATGCTAAAAAATCTCTTAATTATTGTGAGAAAAGGAAAAACGGGGGCTCTACAGACATGCTTATTTTAAAATATAGCAAGAAATGGGGGAAAAACAGCCGTACTTATTTTAGAATACAGCGCTAACGTACTAGGCCTGAATAAAAAAATATTAAACTTTATAAATTTTAAAACTAAGAATGCCTACTATTAAAAATGACTCGGTACTTACATTCAGATGAGCTGGTTCGTTGTCTCGAGCGAAAATGAACTGAGGTTGCGGCACGTCGAATGTTGGGTGGTATTTATATGGACGGCCCGTACGCAAAAATGTGCCTACTGACCAATGAAATGAACAGGACAGAATTCATTGCCTAATATGGAGGCTTATTAGCCCTAAAGCTAATACATATTTTCTGTACGTAGCTAACCAATCAGGCAACAGAGCGTGATAGCCTGAGGCTAATGCATGCTAAAAAGCAACGCGTTATTTTTTTTATGTAGCCTGTCATGCATAAAATGCATGCTTTGCCTTCGGAGGCTGAGTGGTTCCCACGAAATTATACAACATTCTTATGCTAATTACAGTTGTGCAGGTGGGTTTGAGAACAGCCTTGCATGATAAGAAGCGGCGCCTTATTTTTTTTTTGTAATCTATGACAGTCATAAAATATAAGCTTTGCCTCAACCTTATATTTATGTAACATTGCGATGTTAATTTGCTGGGTGCAGGTGGATTCGAGAAGTTAGTATATACTAAAAAAGCGGCGGCTTATTTTTTTCTGTCCCACAACATGTATAAAATATCGGCGCTGTAATTATGTAATGTTAATTTCGTGGGTGTAGGTGGAGTTGAATACGTTAGGGGAGGATGAGTGTGCAATTGACTTGAGTATCAGAAAAGAACGCCTGAGGGGCTTAGAGGTCCGTCCTGCCAAACCGTCGTGAAAAACGACCGTGCCCGTGTTGGTTAATTATATAGCATCTTGGCTAAAAGAAAAAACTACAGCCCTCCATCTACGCTAATTTTTTTGGGTGGGAACATTTTTTGCATATATACTTAAAAACTGGGAGGTGAGGGGCTTGATAAATTTTGTAGGATGAGAAAATGCTAAGCACGTAATACGACGGGCCTAAAAGATAACTTTACTTCGCTCATGGCGTAAGGGGGAAAAGCGTTACACACACACACACAAAACTAATCAGCAAAAAATAATACACTCGCCCATTCGCAAACTTTTCTAGATAAATTAGGACAAGTAAAAAGGAAGCCGCTCATAGCCTTAAGGCTAGAAAGAGGCGTATCCTATGAATATTCTTTTTGCTTTTTATTATTACTTAGCCTACGTTCCCAGTGGAAAAAAAAGGAAAAATCTATTCAGCCCGTTTATTTTCAACTAAGTGGACATGGATTACAGCCCTGCGTCGCCAAGCGAGCTCGGTTCGGACGTGGAGTCGAATTCTGGAAACGACCAAATTGATAGCGTTGCCAGCCTTAGTCCGTCGTCGAGAGGAAGGGGTGAGTCAGATACAACTTCGGAAATTGGTGATATAGCCAGCCTTGGCCCATCGATTTCGTCGGAAGAGAGCAACGAGTCCAATGGGGAAGTAGATTCGAATGATGTATCACAAACTGGTACGGAAGTAGGCCTACCCACCCCCAAAAAGTAGCCCTAACCCATCGATTTCAGCACAAGCTGAAGCCGTACCCAGCACTAGTACTGGGATTATAACATCGCGAAAATGGAAGAAGCATTCTCGTAAAGGTAAGAGAAACAAATGGTAGTCGATTGTCAAAACTAAGAAGCGGAAATGGCTCAAACAACATCACGCTCTACAATTGCGCTCAGCGCTCGGAGCTCAACGTCAACAACAGTTGTTTGAACAATACTACGAGATTGTTGGTTGCTACCCTCCGCCAGACAACCTGAATGAAAATGGTGATGTCCCAGCAGCGGAAAGACCTATTAGAAACGTACTTCCATCAGTGAGAACGGAGGAAGTTTTTAAAAATCCCGTCTTTCCGAACGGGATGACGGAAACTAGGCTACAAGAACTAATACTAGGTACCGTACGAATGCGCCGCGTCTGGTTCATCAGTATGTTATTAACGTGACATACTTATCTTCACAGCCTAGAATGTGAAATTGGGTTGCTACATCATATTCGCAGGTGGAATCATCATGATGCTGAGCATTGCAATGCCATTGCCGAAGGTATTTTTAAAGAATTGAAAAACAATCCTTTAAACAACATTCATCATGACGGGCCCAACGATATAGCTTTAATGAATCTAAACGCAATTTGAAGGACTTAGGCTATCTGCCCCATCCTCTCTTTTATTTTATTTTTAACTACCCTTTAGCTTCGTTGATAAAAAAGTCCTACCTTTATCTTTTGTTTATTAAAATTCTTCCATTTTCTCTCTTCCATAATTTTAAGTTAGGCTGTAAGTTAGTTTTTACTCGTAATATATATTTTTGAGTCATTTGGCTCGTCTCTGATTCATTTTTAATAATAGAATCTATATTAAAAAACGTTATAGCTATCAACAAATTGCCTTTCCTTATAGACAATTTTGTTTGACAGCGGTTGGACGCAACAAAATATCTTTAAAACTATAGCCAAGCGCTCGCTCCATGCCTCTTTCCCTCCTCCAGCATAGGCACACCTCGCGCGCAGAACTCTAGCCTGCGCCCCCTGCGGCCTCAATGCTATCGTGCGCACAACACGACATGTGAGCTCACACAGCATTGAAAATCTGTTACGCCGCGCTCAACATTGGCGAGCGTTAGCTCAATACTAATCTGCACACAACAACTTTATGCTAGGCTCGCGCTCAGCATTGAAATCTGTTACGGAGAAAATTTGAAATCTTCAAACACGAATTGCATTGGAACTGTTACAGACTGAAATCTCAAATAGCACTGAATTAGTTACGAAAAGGTTTGTGTACCGAAGTTTAGTATTGATTTCTGTTAGGAACCGTACACAACTCCATACTATCGTGCTAAATTAGTACCCTTAACTACTGACGTTGCTCTGCTTTCAGACCTAGTGAAATTCATCAGAATTCTGAGGTAATATATTACACAAGATATTGGCGTCATGGATTCATCATTTTCAAGTAAAAATCTAGTAAAAATCTTATTCCGTATCTGTGATAGCCAACAAACTCAAATTCGCCAGCACATTCCATCTTGGATCAAAAGCCAAGGATGGCTGCCATAACAGCTGCACCCAGCCTTGCTACTAGAATTAGTAGTTCCAAAATTTTCCACAGGATGTCGTTACAAAGTGTTGATGCCAGAAACTATTCCTACTACACAAAGCTTGTTGCATTATCTATTCCTGGTTATTACCAGGGAGCTTGGATTATATGTAGCCTTGATAGGGTGGGCCCACTTAACATTACGCTTTACCGCGAGAAACTGCGAGAGATTTTGGGAGCTGCTTCAAACGCGTCTGACGTCTCTGCTCCCATTTCGCGCCATTTTACTGATTCTTGAAACTCATTGGCTTTTGATTTTGCTGATGAATCGACACAAATTTGGACTAACAAACGAAAGAGTACTCATCATCAAACATAAGCCGGACCACTCCAATTGTTTAAATTGTTTTAAAGTGCATTAACCTACCAGTACAATCGACAATGCGACTGACAATTACAACGTTTGTTATCAAAAGGAGAGCACCGTCACAAGCGATCATCGTAAAAGCAAAGCACGCCATTGTTTTGGCTTCGACGCAACGAAGTCAGCCACACTCGTCTTGGATAATCTGGTAAGAATATGTCGTTTTGTTTTAATATTGTGTATTTTAACGTCCAGTAAAGATTGAGCGATCAGATATTTCATAATTATTCATTAATTTCGTTAAAAACTGCTCGCTAGTTGAAACAAACTTTCGCTAGTTGAAAAACCAAGCGTCGTCTGCTTCGAGGATTGGTTTGGGAGCAAAACCGTCATCAATTGAATCTTGCTCGTGTATTTACCACAGGAAAAAGCTGTGCTATAGCTCACACGCGTTCAACTGAGTGTATCGACCTGGTAGATAGTAGAAGGTCCCTGGTTATTACCTTCCTTTCATCCCCACCATTGCTATTACGAAGATGAAGCACAAATCCCGTGTTCGCATGGAAGTAACAATGCTAACTTCATTTTCACTCTTCTTCTGCATGCCATTTAGCTATTGTACTTCCAAATAAGTAATGTACAAACTATGAAGGAACAATTGTTTAAAAGTCTTACTTATTATGGCTTGTTCCACCATTTAGCCAACATTTAGGACCACCGCGCACACGGCAGCCAAACTGCACGCCAGGTCGCTGCGGCCAATGAGAATGCTTAAGATATATGCAGCAACGCGCACTTGTCTGCAGCGGCCCGCCAGTCACTGCGGCCACTGGGATCCCGGGCGGCGTGCAGGCGGACACAGGGCAACCATAGTTGCTCCGTGTTTATTTTTCTCCACGTGATCGAGAATTATCAATGAGAAACGGACGTGGCCGCGCAGCACGTCGCCGTGTTTTTTGGCCGCGCCGACCACTGGTCGCTCAGTGCGTGGGCGGCCTTAGTTATCTGCCATTGGAGGTTCCCAGTTCAATCCTCTCTTTTTCTTCGTCTTCTTTCTGTCTTTTCTATTTATCTAGTCCAAAATTTATCTAGCCCAAAGTTTATCTGGTTCAACTAAACAAACATTTGGCTTCGGATGACTTAGCTAATTGTCACTGAATGAAAGTCTGCAGAATCCAGGGCCATCTAGCTCTACCCAGCACTGTCTAGCTCTTGCTTGCAGCAGGCAAAGGAATGTGCGAAGATAGTTTTTGGTAAAGAAACAAATAAGCCACATGCTCCTTTTGGGCGGTTGCAGACGGACCACAAGACGCGCCACAATCGCAGACGCAAGTTTTGGCGTTTGTGGCATAAAAATCGCAATCGGTGGCAGGTCAGGTAAACAGCATGGGTATGTACTGGGGCTTTCACACACAGTGGCGCGTTTCTGCATTTGTTGGTACAACGCCCTCACAACATGTTGAGTCATCGGTTGGCTCGTTAAGATAAGGGCAAAAAAAAAACAACTTTGTATACAGAAGCGCCCGCGTCTCCAAAAATCGTGCGCGCGAATTTTTTTTTTATGACTTTGCTTCCCTTTCGAAACAAAGAGGGTGCACAAGATTTACTAAAAATAGACAGAAACATCTATCCGTTGTGCAAAGCTGGCGATACTGACAATAATTTGTGAAAACCAATCAGAAAAAAAGAGCTAGATTTGAACAGAAAGAGAAAATGTAGGCCTAGACAAAATTGTTATGTCAACCTACCAAAAACTTTTTGCTCACCTGTACAAGCTAAATTTTGGTATAAAAAAATAAAAATAAAAGCCGCCAGCTCGCATGTTGCTTTTGAGTGATAAACTCCCGTAAACCAAGCTACTTCTTTTTTACCCTAAAGTACCTCAGCTGGCTTTGTTTGCGACGTCTGCTCTCGAATGGGGTCGGAATCGCTGGGAAGCACGGTGAAAAGGCTAATTTACGCGTTTCTTGTCTGAAAGGTGCCGTCGATTCCAACGGGATAGTGGTGTCGTTTTTGCAGCGATTGCTACGCGTTTCGTGGTCCGTCTGCAACCACCCTTAAACAGTGAGTGAAAATTTTGGTATGTCCTCGTGCACCAGGGAGGAAGATGTAAACGGTAAAGACGTCGTAGCCACTAGATGGCACCACAGTAGATTCTTTAGATTTTTTGTTGATGGCAACCTACCTTTAAAGGGGGATTGCCACCAAATGACAGGCTGCAGCGTCTAAAGCCATTTTCTTATTATATTATAGTTCTGTCTAGCCCTTACTTTCAACAAGCGAAGGAACACACAAATAAATTTCTTTTTACTAGCTGTACCCCTGGCGTAACAAACGCCGGTCTAGCCGGTTCCCGCATACCTGAGCGAAATACTGTAGTGGGCAGTATGGAATGCAAAGGTTGCCGACTGCCCCCTGCTTCCTCCTTCGAACCCCCCTGCGGCCTACCCAGTTGTATGGTCCGATTTTCCCCCATGCCACCCCAACCCCTTTCTCGTCCCGCACCGCCTCCCCCGTCCCTGACCCGGATTCCCCTATTGAGCGGTCTGATTATCCCCATCCCTGCTCCCGCTCCATTTTAACCCCTGCTGATTTATTTTTTTCATGGAAGTAAATGTCTTTTTCAATGGAGGACGCTCAATTGTCCGTTTCTCCAGTCTGATACCAAGCGCAATAAACCCAACAACGGTCATGCATGCAGTGATTGTTACTGAACCAACTTTGAAACTCTTCAAGTCAGCTCTTAGAGGTAGCATTATTAAAGCAATATTTCGATTGTTACTGATTGTTACAGGCCAACACCCGTTTGTTTGTCATTGACTGAGGGTACACGGAGGTTTTTTACGTCGCTTCATCTTACGTCGACGTAGCTTACGTCGATATAGTGCTTAGAGCGCTTTAAGAACCTCCGTGTACCCACCTAAACCCACTTTCAAGTCGCTTTATCTCAAACCACCTCGATACGTCGACGTAAGGAGTTGAAGCGCTTTAACAACCTACGTGTACCCACCTAAAACCCATTTTCTACGTCGCTCTAAGGACTGCTTTCTTGTGATTGGTTGAAAGGTGCGCGCGTAAACGTCACGAAACTAGGACGGCCACCTGTCACTTCGTTAAAACGAAGTCGAAAGCCAGCTGGCTGAATGGGGACTTGGGAATAAAGAGGGGTTTGCTTGATGGGGGGGATTAGATTAACACGCCGCAGGAACCCCCGCTGTCGTTTTAACTCACTCCAACTACAACCTCTGTGTAACCACCTCTTTCCTAAAGCGATGTGAGTTCAAGTCGACGTAAGGTAAAGCAACGTAAGATGAAGCGACGTAAGAAACCTACGTGTACCCTCGGTCATTGTCGGTCGCTCGCCCTCTTTGATTATAGTGCATAATGATGAATTTGTTTGCCCAACCTAAGCGTATTATATAATATAGATAGATGAAACAAAAAAGCCACGTGCCTCCTTGATTATTGAGTGTAAAGTTGGTGCATCCACGTGCACCAGGGAGCAATCGGTACAATTAAGCCTAACGACATCGCGGGTATACTTTTTTTCAAAGCTATGCACCGTTTTGAAATGCAGATTTTTAACCGCTGGATGGGTGGTGCCGTCTAGTGGCAGTGATATCGTTAACCTTGGTCACTTGCTCACTGGTGCACAAGGATGCACCAAATTTACACTCAATAATTAAAGAGGCATGTGGTGTTTGTTGTGTAAAAAGAAATTTCTTTGCGCATTCTTTCGCTTGTTGAAATCAAGTGCTACATAGAGTTAAATAATGGTAAATAGATGCTGCAGCCTGTCATTCGGTGAATAGGCACCTTTAAGAGCCATTGAAATGTACTATAGTGTGGGCGTCGTATCTTGAGTCCTGCACTCATTTTGTGATCGGCTACGTCTTCCTGGAGGGGTGGCTTTAACCGACCGCCGCCATTGTTTTTTGTAACTACTTTGGATATTAACAAGGCACTCTGCGACTAAACACGTACAATCGATTATTTGTGATCATTCTGGGGCGAATTCAAGATGGGCCGCGGACACTATAATATTGAAAGGCCGACACATTGTTGAGATGTGGTATATTAATTCGTGGCAGGCCCAGCATTGGCTTGCTTGCTCCCCAGGGGTTTCTGTGTTCCCACATCGGCCATGCAGATTGTACACGGAGAGAAGAATTGTCGGACTGAGCATCCATTGTATTGTATTGTGTTTTCTTGTTTATCCGTATGTTCGCACGTGGGGCAGGGTGTATGGCGTTAGGGCCGAGTAGAGTCTCGTAATAAAACTAACTAACAAATGCGTGCACTTTACCTGTTAAAAGTTTTACGACTCGCATGGCTTCATTTAAATGTTCTCTACGAAATACTGAAAATATGCGTCCTCGTGGTAATACGCCAATTCCATTCATCCAAATTCGTAGTCGTTCTTCCACTTTTGCTGCATCTCGATGGCTGATGACTGGACCTTCTTTGAAGGCATTTTGCTGAAACACGTTTGAAGAAAAGTGATTTTACTGAGGAGCTTTGGAACTAACTATTGTTGTTGAGTGGCTTATAAATTCAGTTGATTTGTCCTTAGTCTGCTTTTGAGTTGCAAACGAAAACTGAACTAAAGCAAACAAAATTATGCTACAAAACTTGTCTGATATGGAAAGTCATCACCTGTTATCCTTGGAAGAAGCAAGGAAAAGTCTATCTCCGGATATAATAAAAATGACTAATCATACTTTAATTCGTCATTCTTTAAACCTTCCTGCAGAAATTAAAATTGCAACATCTTATGTTTGCCAAGTATGTAACAAAAATTTTCCTATTAGATTTAAGAAACCGAATCGATCACATGATTGTGCTTCATTCTTTAATTCTTCCTGATAGGGGAAATTAATGAATCGTCTTTTATGT
>JAHWFP010052123.1:0-14340 GCA_023313725.1 Lithobius niger | reverse complement strand
GGGGGAGGAAGTATAAAAGACGACGTTCACCGATCTAAAATTCTTTATAAAAAAACACGGAAGGAGAACTAAGAATTTCTGTACAGGTGCCAAGAAATTTCAACATGTGTGTACCATTCAAAACCAGAAATCGAGAACCACACAAAGACACCTTGCGCATGTGTAAGGATTGTGGGACAGACATCTTTTCGTACAAGGAACTTTTGGAGCATAGTAAGACGTGCAGACGAAAAATCCGGTTGCCTGAAAAAACTAAACTCGTTACAGGTTATTATTTCGAAGGGTGTGAAAACTCGCACAAAGACAAGATCTGAAAAAAATTTGAGGATTACACGAGTTCTCATTTGACGAATGAAAATAAAAGAAGAGAAAAAAGGTTCTCTGATGAGTGATGAAGAAAAAAATGTTCCACTCAAAGAATTTATTTTCTAAATATTGCGAAAACGTCTTTTCTAAAGCACAATCTAAACGGAAACACGAAAAGAGTCACGAGGGGAAAAATAACATAACGTGCGATTCGTGCGGAGTAGATTACTGTGATATACTAGTGCTTTAAACAGACACTAGTGTGGAAGTGTTATAAAACGACGTGCGAAGGCAATCAACGAACAAGCAAAAAGACTCAAGACGTCCTTTCCCTCTTTGAAGTCCGAGATTGAAGTAAGAGATGATTTCACGTATACCGTCATATTTTAACTTGAGTGTTAACAATTTTAAATCCGATATCATTCCTATAGTAGAGCAGAATACGATAGGTTCTGCGTTGTCTAGAATAATTTACGATTTAGCTTTAAACTCGAGTTACTCCATCCAGTTTGGATTTAGATGGATTTTCGATCATGCGTAATGCTTTCAACGGATGCTTTTTAACAGGTAATGGAAGTTTTCGAACGGCACATAGAATGCATAAGGTACTACAGTGACAGTAACACAAAACGTAAAACGTTTTAGCTTCAGTACTAATTTTTCAAAAATGTATCTTAGTTGTACTTACAAACGCTGGTCTGGAAGCGAGTGGTTCACCGACATGTTTAAGTAAATCGAGCATAACTCGCTGCATGCCTGGTCCACTCGCCATGATTTTTTGAAGGAATTGGAGCCTAGAAAATAAGAGAACACATTAATTTAAATGTGGAGTATAACGGTGCGTAGTAAAACGGGTGTGAGGTCACAAGTAAAATTGATTTGGTAATCGACTCCTTTGGAAGAAAAGCCATTCTCCTCATCCCTTTGACCCTCAACTCCGACCCAATGCCCCAAAACACGTCATCAATATCCACTCTACTCTTCAACACATGGGCTCGCATTGCGCCCTAAGCGGTTCTCAGCTCCTCAATGTGTTCGCAACAAAGGCTTGCACACGTTGATTTTTATACGCTTCGATGCATTTTTGTCGTATTATTTATCTGTTGCGTTTTCTCAACAATTTCGGCAATTCTTCTGAGGGAACTTGCATTGGACGGGACCACAGCTTCCTTGGCTTCTTATATCTGCCCTTACCTCAACGTTCAATTTACTCCCCCCCCCCCCCCCTCACCGATATACCTTAATCCACCTCGATAGGAACTTTCTTAGCACCTTTACGAGCCGGTCATCATTATGCCAGGAAAATGGGGGGGGGGGGGGGGATTGAAACTGTGATCGCTTACAACTATTCACGGTCAACAAATAACCTGACACTCCCTCCACTCCCAAAAAAGCTTTTCTCATGCTTTTCTTATCTAAACCATTAAAAACTTGCAGTCGACATACAAGTTATATATATATATATATACATACCTCTTCTCCTCTTGAAATAGGAAGGCTAAAAATGCAAATAAGGTGTCGGAAGAAGCAAATTAATCCGTTCGTAGTTTAGGCGTATTTTTAAGAAATGAAAAGGGACATAAATGTCCCAAATTAACGAAAATCCAGCCCCCGCAACAATACCCCAACAATACATGGCATCATCGATTGTTGACAGATTTTTTCCTTGGAAGTTTCGAAGTTCTTAGTGCGGCAACAATGAATTGTGGACAACAGTACTCCTCGAGTGGTCTGGCAATAGTCAAGCAAAGCATTATAACATAACAACTTCTCCATTTTTTCAACGAGACTCAACAACGGAGTTAGTGGCTCGATGTTATGGGGTAGGCTAAGTCTTAGGAAATATTAAACATGACACATAAAAAAATTAGGAGAAGCGAAACTGCAGTTAAGACCTGCACACAAATGCAAAAGCGTACATGGCAGGACGGACGGATGTAACGTTTTAAACACCAACATTCGACCAGTATAGTACTGTATGCCCACATGATTTGTGGTAAAACAAGTGAAATTAGAAAACCGATGTGAAGTGTGTCTGTGGGAGAACATACAGAAGCACAGTGAGTTGAGTTTAGGATATTTCACATTCGTCAAAAATGATAAGCGACATGTGGTTTCTGGTTCGAAGCACCAAACGTAGCAGGAAAAAATTATTAAAGTATGAGAAACAAGAAACCCCATGTAAAGTGTAGTACTAACAAAACTTAAAAGCGACGTGTGGGTCCAGACGCCATTTCACCAAACTTCTTTAAAGAAATTAAACATGAGATCTGTCTACCATTAGCCTGGATTGGTGAACTTTCACTGGCAAATTGCCAAACCTTTGAAAATCAGGTAAATTTCCCTAATTTTTAAAAAGGTTGAATCATCAGACCCCAAAAATTATCGCCCAATTGTATTTCTTACCTGGCACCACGTAAAGTAGAAGAGTTGGTTTTGAAAGACGTAATGATGAATCACATAAAAAAAACACGAGCTTACTGACGACCAGTTCGGCTTTATTACTGGGAGATCAACATGCACCCTTTGTTCTTTGGAGGATTGGACCTCAGCACGTGATAATTGAATCCCTGTCGATGCAATCTATCTTGATTACGCTAAGACTTTTGAGTCAGTCACCCGCAGCAAATTGCTGTGCAAACTTGAAAAATTTGGTTTTAGAAATAAACTTGTCAGTTGGCTGACTGAGTTTTTAACGGACAGAAGCCAGTGGGTTAAAATAGACAGTGTAAAATCAGAACAAACACAGGTTTGTAGTGGAGTACCGCAGAGATCGGTCTTGAGGCCCCTGCTTTTTATCGTCTTCCTAAATGTTTTGACATCAATAAAATTAATGATAAAATCAAATTAAAGAAATTTGCGGTCGATGTGAAGCAGTACAGCTCGGTGGTTGACTGTGTCAGCCATTCCGAACTGCAGGACGAGTTGAACAGGCTGCAGTCCTGGTCGTCAGAATGGCAACTCCCATTAGCACCACTAAAATGCAATGCTTTTCGAATATTTTTTCTCGGGTGCAAATACACTACCAAAAATTGAAGTTGTAAAAGCTTTGGGGGTTTGGATGACAAACCACCTTAGTTTCAGTTATCACTGTAATAAAATCGTAATGGCCGTACGGCAATGGGCAGCTGTGATTCGGAAAATTAACCGTTCCGGACACCCACAAACTCTAGCTTGGGCTTTCAAGGTCTATGTACGACCAATACTGGAGTATGCTAGTCCAGTTTGGTCACCCCACCTACTTTGGGACATTGACCTTCTTGAGTCCGTTCAACGAAGGTTCACAAAAAGCTTAAGGGGTTTATCCCATCTATCCTACACAGATAGGCTTAAGGCCTTGAAATTAGAACCTATGGAATTAAGCAGATTAAGAGCGGATCTATAACTTAAACATATCTATTGCAAGATGATCACGTTGGTGTTAATTCCAATTTTTTTTTAGCTCCGTTCCGATGATCGGACGAGGGGACACTCCTGGAAGTTGATTGCAAATCACTTCAGAATAAATACTGGAAAGTTTGTTTTTAGCAGGTGGGTAGTCAACTGCTGGAATAAATTAACGGCAACTGTGGTTGAGGCAAATACTCACTATATTTAAAATACGTCTGAAGGCTGTTTGTCTCACCGATTTCCTGTATAGAGTATTATACGTATGTAATTAGACCCTATGCAATGTTTAGCGCCGGTGCACACGTGCGTTTTTTGAACGCGCGGCGCCGCTGCGGTGACACAGCCAACCAGTGCACATGCGCGTTTTATTACCGCGCGTTGACGGTGCGGTGCCGCTTAGGTGACGTATGTGCGCGTTCGGTTCCCTAACCTCGTGTACAAAAAATTATAGTTTGAAACCAATGAGACGATATTGCTTTTTTCGCCTACCTCGTGATCAAAAAATATATGTTAAAACCAATGCGACGAATTTTGGTACATTGATGTACTAATTTTAAGACGTAACAGGGGAAAATTTTATACATCCTTTGCAGATTAACTAAAAAATTCGGATAAGTTCTTTAATTACTTCCCAATGAGTCTTCAATCATTTCTGCAGCAACATTTCATATTTCAGGATAGTTCTTTACTCCCCCAATAAACAATTCCATGTCTATTTCTTCGAAATTGGACGCCATTTTCGGTAACGCTTTTGCGGTAAACGGCGGACGTGTGCACCGCTCAAGTCACCCAAGGTATACTTGCGTTTTTTTTAACGCTGCGGTACCACTGCGTTGACGGGGAAATTGCGGTGCAAAACGACCGCACGAGCGGCGGGCGGTAACGCAACGTCGACGCAGGTACATGTGCAGTACCCAACAGATGGCACGTAAACCAAACCGCAAATGCGGTACCGCACGTGTGCACCGGCGCTTAGTCTTTTTTTATGTTTTTTTTTTATTTTTATTTACTTTATATTATTTTTATGGCGAAACAATTAATTTGCGATCTTTTAGATTTGGACTGGTGTAAGCGGCATGCGCTAACAAGTTTTCTTTGCTATTGGGCAAATAAATATTATTATTATTATTTTGCCGTATGGGGTCACTAGCCAGAAAGAAAGATGAAACAAGCGGTCATATATTAGCATGGATATTCTGTGACGCCAAACAGGCCTCCTTTATACCACTCCAGCCACAACGCATATATTACTCAGCTCAGATAAAAGGGTGGCTTTGTAGCATTGCCATAAAGCCACAAAGCCAGGGTGTATTAAAAAGCCTACCGAGCCAATTTTTTTTGTGAATTTTGTTACGGTATCTCCTTCGTTAATATTTGGTGTGTGATGGTGCAAACGGCCTCTGTGGACACCAACCGTGCAGGTGCAGATTTGTACCTTAAAGGCGCATTTTCACCTTTTTAACTGCTATAGAAGCATCACTGTAGAATCTTTGAGCAATATAAAGAAAATAGCAGTAACTAGAAATGGAACAACACTATTAGCAGCAGCGCTGCGATTTTCAAAACTAAAACTACGATATCACGTGATCCACATCAGCCTATTGGATAACGGAGAATCTGGAACGTGGATGCTGTGTTTAGAATATGGGCGACGCTATCGAAATAGTGGACAGGCGCTTTTAACAAAAATTTTGTTTGGTCGTGCTATTCCGGAGTTACAGGGCCCTGAATGATAAGTTTCATTGTTTTACATTGTTTTTATCATTGTTATTAGGCAAATCAGCTAAAGCCAGCCGAAAAGCGCAGGCTGAGATAAACCAAATGCTATAGATGCTGGAAAAAAGCAGTTCACAAATATTTAAAATATCCGGATTCCCCAAGAAAGCAAGGGAGAAGAAAGACGCTAAACTGCAAATAAGCAGTTGTTTACAGTTGCCTGTTAATTCGGTGACACCAGACTGTCACTGCAGGCAAGAAGAAAAGGGGAAGAAGGTTCAACAGTGGTAAGGGAGAAGCGCTGATTGAGTAAGTGAAGCGAACGAACGAAAGTCAGTGTTTGTTAGCCAATATGCGCAAAATTGTCATTAAAGAAATTTGCTTCGATGAAGCATTGACATCACAGACAAAACCATGCGTTTATTACTTCTTCTAGTTCTGAATTATAACCAACTATATATACGCTATATTTCTCTTAATGAGCAAACTTTTCATGATTAAACAAAGCAAGCTTCAATAATGCCGGCCAATCAACGGTTTCAACGGTGTTGTTACGAGCTAATGACCCGAAGCCATGCGCCCTAATCAGCTGTACCGTGGAACTATCACCAAGAGGGCGAGCGGATTTATTCTTGGCACGGTAGCAAAGCAAACGGGCGAGCGGCCGACTATGAGAAAGGATATGCGCGGTAACAATAATTAGAAACAAACATACTGAGTATTAGAGCCGAGTTGAGTAACAATCACTGCATGCACGATTGTTACGGAGGGCTTTTCGCGCTTGGTATCAAAATGGAGAAACAGGAAATTCAGCCACACTGCGTTGCCCTCCACTGAAAAAGTTATTTACTTCCTTAAGAAAACAAAACACCAGGGATTCCAAAGGGAGGAAGAGCAGGGGTGGGGGAGGGTTTCAAACCATACAATGGGAGAATACGCAGGGGAGCGGGGCAGGGAACGCGGGAGGGGACAGAGTGTACCGGGGGAGGGGGGTGGGGCTGCAGGTGGGTATCTGACCATAAAGGGGAATATGGGGGACAAAGGGGGGCGAAGGGGGGGGTTAAGGGGGGGTGAAGGGGTTCGAAGTGGGCAGGGTGTCATCTCTTTCCATTTCACGCTCCAAGTAAAGTATCTCGCTCACGCATGCGGGGATCAGCTATATAGGCCGGGGAACAACTAGTTTACAGAAATTATCTAACTATAGAGATAACAATTTTCAAAAGTAATCCGATACGAGTAGATAGATACTAATTATTCTAATAAATCGCCAAATAAATTAACTATTTTCCTACAAAATTGTGAAAAGGCCTAAAACGTAAGCCTGAGAACGATGATGGGTTGTCCTGTCTTATCAACACTCAAAAAGCTTTTGGTCGTGAGTGGCGGTATAGACCCCGTAAGATCCAGCCAGTAGCGCATGCGTAGAAGCAAGCTAGAATGAAATAAATCCCCTGCTGGACATATAATAGCATTCCATCTAATGTACTTGTATACAATCTTGTATTTTAAAGTGAATATATTTTAAAATTGACTTCAAAACTCAAAATTCGATCATTATAGGAACTGAAGCGAACCTTCATTGGGTGCTTTCGAAAATTAACCAGATTGGATCAAGCAAATGTAACTCGGGTTGTTTCCAAACGTCACGAATTGACACCATTTTTTTAACCCAAAATCGTCACTAAAAGACATTCGTCATCATACCGATTCTCATTCACCTAACATCAGTAAACTACAAGACAATATTATTTGGAACACGACGCTGAAGTTTTATACTCATGCTTGCTATTAAGATACGTTGCAGATTTCATCACTCTTTTCTGAAGTTGTTTGGTGATCATGAATGCAACACAAACTCACCTACGTGTAAAAATAAATTAACGCAAGTAAATACCAATCAGCAAACGCCAGCTGCAAAACGTAGACTGAAGAAAGAGGGTTGTGGTCTGTAAAGTATAGGTTAGTACAAGCAGCTCCTTGAATTGAATTGAATTTTATTTCCGAGAGCCACGCCCTAAAAAATCGTACGCTCTGCCACAAAATCCAAAATCCTACTACAACGAGTCTCATCATCAAAGAAACAAAACAAGACGCCAAACAATGTTTCATAACAATACAAAGCATTAAAACAATGCTAATCAGCAAATAATGCTAATCATCAAACGTCAGTAAACTGAACATCAAATAAATACGTGCGTTTGCAAGGAAATACTGCAGTACTAATAAGAAATACGAATCATATGAAAAAAGGTGACTGCTCTACTCAAAATGGAACGAAAGCCAACAGCAACAGAAAAAAAAAAAAGAAATGGAAAAGAAAAATAGATTGGTGTTTCCATCGCATAATTGATAAGCAAAAAAAAAATGGATTTCATCAATTTGGATAAAAATATTTGATATCTACCCCAAAACAAAACTTGTTAAGGATTCCCGCCAAGCTTTTTGGCCGTGTGAAATCATGATATCAAACGCCAAGCTAATCCCACCGACCTAAACTTCAATTGTTTTAAATGAAATAATTGAAAATTGTGCTATGAGCAATTTTCATATATTTCATTTAACCTTCGAACTATTACTCACTGGGATTAGTTTGCGAAAGAACTTTGCGTTTGACATCACAACTTCACACGGCCGAAAAACTTGGCGGGAATCCTTAACAAGTTTTCTTTTGTGATAGATTTTCAATCTACGTAAAATCGTGACAAGGAAATAAATTCTACAAACGGGTATGAGTCAGAAATTGTATCGCGATTTTTATTATCTCAATTTATCTGTAATCTAATCTTTCGTAATTAAGTGTACCACTGATGCGCTTAGTGACCCTAAGCTTCCTAGAGATTATTTTAGCGCTGCCGTTATTTAATCTCTCCGCAGCTTATCTTATTGATACTTAACGATAATCTTGTTTACACTTACATCAGGGATTACTAAACTTTACGCAAACTGTTTACGTCAGTAATTTTATCGACAAATCTAACAAATGCTTCAATTGGTCAGTAATTTGAGGGGTGGTAAAAACTTCATTCCAGCTATCTTTAAAATTTCGCATGAATACCGTCCACTCCAGGACACATTCGGCTATATTCATTTATAAGGTTTATCCGCTGTATGTCAGGAGGGCGGGAAAAAATCTACCGGGGGAAAAAAGTCACAGGGAAAAAAAAGTCTCCGATTTACCTAGGAAAAAAAAATACAGGGAAAAATGTCAAAATTGGTTTTCATATTCATGGCCTTCGTATATTCCGGCAGTGAATTTCCAGCAGTTCTGATTAGGGAGGGTTTAGAATGTTTGTGATTTCCCGCACGAAGTGTGGCTCCCCACAGTTATGATTGCGTACCGTTGTAACACCACTGCCGGATGTGCGTTCGATGTACGGTTTATTCTAGTCGCACGAGCTCGATTACAAGAACAATACGTAGAAACAATAAATTCCAGCTTGCGAATGCGTAATGTGGAATGTTGTTCAAATAGAGCAACATTCTACTTTTTACTTGTTTCTTAATGACCTAAAATCATCCAATGAAAATATTGTATTAAAGAAATTAGCTGATGATCTGAAACAGTATGGTATGGTGGTGAATTATGAAAGTAGTTAAAGCTACAGGTTGAATTTCTATTTCAATACCACTTATAGTTTGTTCCACATTATGTTTTCAGAAAATTGACTAGATGACGACTCGTTTCCTTGCACTAAGAGTGCAAAAACATGTGGATAGCACACTTGTAGATTCTATGCATTTACTGTTAGAGTTTACGAATGGGATGTTTACGGAATTTTGCATTCGTAGTGGAAGAAAATGTGGCATCATACAGTCAGTTTTCTGAAAACATAATGTGGAACAAAATATAGCTGGTGCAAATTCACTTCCAGAAATTAAGGTTGCAAAGGACTTGGGAATGTAGATAGCAAATGATCTCAGTTTCAGCACCCATTGCCATGAAATTTTAAAGGCAGCCCGTCAAACTGCTGCTGCGATTCGAATTTTTTTTCTTTGGACCTTTAAGGTTTAAGTGAGACCTATGCTCGAATATGCAAGCCCAGTTTGGTCACCCCACCCTCTTAAAGACATTGACGTTCTTAAATCGGTCCAACGCAGGTATACTAAAACACTAAAAGGTTTATCAAATTTACCGTAAATTGATCGACTCGATGCTATGGGATAAGAGTCTCTTGAATTAGAAGACTTAGGGCAGACTTGAGTCTAACTTATTTACTCCAAAGTGGTCACTTGGGTGTGGATTCAAGCTGGTGACAGCTAGTTCAAGGCAAATACCGCGAAATATGATTTTAGCAATAGAGTTATGATTTGTTGGAACAAATTGCCTGCAGCTGAAACACTGACACTGCCCTATTTTAAAGGTTGTTGTCATGTTTGTTAAAAAAATGATCTTCAGAAATTTAAGTCAAAGTGGATATTTCCAAAAATTTTTATTTGAAATTGTGTACGACGAAACATTATTTTGTGAATGTTTTATATGTTTCGGACCTTGGTATAATAGCACGCCCTTCCATGTTCTATTTTGCCTGCTTGTTCAAGTAAAATTTATGTTTATGTTTAGACTGTCCTAAAGCATGTTAGTTAATTTGTGACTTTTCCTGCGACTTAAAAGGACATTCCTCCCAGTGTCATTTTTCTCGATCCTCCACATCAAGTATGGCCCCAAAAGTCTATTTATTTACCGTTAGTTAATCCCTTGCTAAAAATTCGTTTTAAAATGTGGCGTCTAGATTTTCTGTTGAATAATTGTTGACTATATTTACTGCGTCCCGCACGTATATGATCCTTTACGCGTTTACAATAACCACGACGTTTCATTTCTGTGTGTGCATGCACGTACTAATTTGCTAATAATTATCATGAGATCAAAAATCTAAAAGACTAATGCGGTAAATATTAAAATTAATTATTCCAATAGATCGCCGAAGCAAAATTATTAGACACTAGCCTAGAAAATTATAAATTGTGACGTTAAAATACGAGAATCATTCCAGTTTGTGGCGACACAATTAATGCGTTCATACTGGTTCGTCTCTTAGGCGCAACGCCAACTGAGAGACAGTAGCTGCGTTCTTGGCTGCGAGGAACGCAGTTACTATCTCAGTTGACCTTGGCGATGGTACATGCGCGGGTGGTGATCAGATAAGATTGAGTGACAGCCAGTATCGTGCACAATTAAAACCCCCAAAGCAGAATTTTCTGCCACTGTCTGCGACACCAATTGTCAGGGAAAAATTGTCTGCAGCTAATCTGTTTTTTCATATATGGCTACGTGCATATTTATTGTTTTTTACTGAATAACTTTTCAGTGCTTTGTTCTATTGATCTGGCTCTTCCACCAACGAAAAGGTTTCGTCGAGACGAATAAAATGGTGTATTGGAATGTCCAAATCGGTCAAAAATTGGTGAAACGGCAGAAATTTCGTCAAAACGGCACGTTTAGTCCGCGACTGTGCCAGATTACCTGCGAAAATAGTCGCACGTCGCACCCCTTTCTGTCTTCGGGATTAAAACCACACTACGTTTCAGGAGGACAACATTTCTAAAAGGAAATGAGCTTTGGGGAAATTGGAAGCAAAAGTACAATAACGTTTTATGATTATACTGACACTCTTTTTTTGTATGTGTGTTACTTGCCATGTGCACTGGAAACACAGAGCAAGACGTCAGTTGGTCGAGTTAAAGAAGACCTCCATCCCTTTGCTCATTCCAATTAGCAAAAATTTCAAACAGTTATTATTCACTCGGTTATAACAAGAATTTATAAACCCCCTATAAATTCTTGGTTATAATAATGCTTTTCAAGTAGAGAGCGTCCACAAAGAGTCACTTAATTTTAATGAGGTTCCAACATGATTGGAATGAATACTTTAATCCGCCAGACAAGTTCTTTAAATTACGACAGCTTACGACTGGCTGGCTAATTTTTTACTTTAACATAATTTTAAATAGGAAACATCTGCATTGCCTTAAATGGCTGGTGGCATACAAAGACCAAATACCATTTCAAAACTTGTAAAATGAGTAAGAAAATAATCCATTGCCAAAGTAATCAAGAGAGTATAGACTGAAAAAATATGCGGTAAACGAAACGTGTGGTGTAAAAAAATAAATAAAAAAATCCGGTACCAGACATACGGCCTTTGATCCCAGCTGTACATCTCTGGCTCCCTACTGACCCGGGTTCGATGTTAGTGATGGGAAGTGGATATGTACGGGTTTCCTCCGGTTGTTTTCCGCCCGTTGCACGGGGTTTCCTCGGGGTACTCCGGTTTCCTTCCTCCTGCGGCAAAAAAACAACTGATACGATGGTGTTTCCTTCCACTGAACTTCTGCCGTTTGGGCCTTCAAAAAGCTGTACAACTTATGGCCGACACTACTATCTAGACACACGCTAGTGTGTCGCGCCAAGTTAGGCAATAATCATCACAACAAACATCATATCAATTCAATTGTCGATGTTGTAAACCACTGTATCGCGGCGACATAGCGTAAGTGTCTTATATCTTAAAGCATAGTTGGGCACATTTCAGCTACTTGGGGAAAAATAATAATGCGGTACAAAAGCTAAAATTGTGTTGAAATCAAGAGCAATGACCCACCTGACAAAAATTAACTCGTGTAGGAATGCCAGCTAAGCTGCTTTCAATACAAAATCTGACCCTCAATAACGTTAAAAATGTGTAACTAGCTAGCTAGCTAATTCTAGTCCGCTCATCCCCATGTTAATTTCCATAGAGTGATTATTCATCGATACCGAGATAACGGGAAGGCTTCCAGTTATGAAATTGGACGAATGGCTGCAGTACGATACGAACTGCGTACCTTTTATGGTTTGGAGCCTAGGGGTGTAACGAGGATGGCGTGGGATGGCGCGTAAGTACGAAAATATTGTTATAACCATTGTTAGTATTGTCGGCATCGTCTCTCCTTGGACTGCCAATCTTCGGACAATGACAACGTGTATACTGACGTGCTTGCCTAGACACAAACTAGTGTAGGACGATAAATCTAAACAACCTTGCCAAAGAAATTGTATCCACGTCCAATTCACGAAAAATAAACCAACTCTAAAAACAAAGCAAAATAAACAAAGCCGAAAACTGGTGGTGAGTTGAGTGGTTCGGCCCTTCAATGGAGTGATATCAACCCACCAAAACTAACGGAATAAAACAAATTACAACAAAATTAAAACGAAACCAAAAACCTATAAAGAGGTAACAAAGTTGAGAATGGTTCGGCCTATAGGCAAAAGGTAGTAGCAAACTCTTGAAAACCAATTTCTTGTTGACGTGGCACTTTATTACTCATCTGCCCGGTAGTGGAGATGAGTCTAATACACAATTTTTTAAAAAAGGACTGATATATCAAAACCCAAAACTGGTAAAAAAGAACGCCGAGTTCCGAATGGTTCGGCCCTTCAAAGGAGTGATATCAACACACCAAACAATTCGCCAATTTAATCGCACCGAATAATACTTTGGACGTTAAATGAAAACTTGAACATTGCTACCGAAAGTAGCAATATTCTAGTTTTCATTTAACCTTCGAACTGTTAAGCGGTGCGATTAACTTCACGGTGCCATGACAACAAGGAATCTGTAAACCATTAGATGGAGGCGTGTTAAATGTGACATGTCGTATGTTAAATGCGACGATCAAATGTTTTTATTTCATCCGCTATACGGAAGCAACGATGTTTTAATTTGCCACTTTTTTTTTTAAAGTCAACTTGACTACTGTTGACTACTGTAATGCCACCTGAGAAACCTCGCGAGTGACATCTTCTGCAATTCGAGTAAAGGAAGCCATCGACGGTTTCATACCGGCTGTGCTTAAACGGGTTACCTGGTAGTTATTTAAAACTAACAAATACAAGGTTAGGTGTGTTAATTGATTCAATTAGTAACGTCACACAACAGTAAGCAGAATCCAAAATAGTTCTTTAAGGAGATGTTTAAGGGAAGTTTTAGCCTTGGGAAGACTACAACGACTTTGTCTGTCCGTCGCTTTTTTCAACTGTTACCGAATGTATACTTTAAAAAATACGGCAAATTAAAACATGGTTGCTTCCTTACAGCTGATGGTCTATCTCGACGTAATTCAATCAAATAATAAATTTGATCGTCGAATTTAATCACTACAGAAAGACACGCAACCGTAAAGAGCAAAACATTTCATCAACGACACACCTTAACTTCATTAAAAAAAAAACACTTGACACCGTGTTGCACGAATGAATAGGCCTACTCTCGAACCCAATTCTCCGTAACCTGCTACTTGCAAAATTAAAACAGTGCTGAAAATTGGGTCTAAAAGTTGAATTACGCCTAAAATCTAAAACTAGGCCAAAGAGATAGCTGTTGTATAGTAGGTAATAGGTAAACGTCTCAACATTTTCGTTGAGAAAGTGGCCGAAGTATACAGAAGACCTGTTGCGACTAGATAGTAGCTGCAGCCCTGCAGCCGCTTGTATTATTTGATGATATTCTTAAAGGCACATTCCTCCTGGTTGACTTTCGTGACGAGTCAGTTTTGCAACATTACTTCAGACACGTGTAAATGTTGCAAAGTCATTAATTTTCCTAGTTTTTCCCTCGTCAGAAACGGTTTTGCTACATTGACTCTAACCTATGTAAATGTTGCAAAAGCTATTTCGCACTTGAAAATAGTAAGAAGGTCCTTTTTAAGCGGAAACGTTTTGTATTATAAACCATAGCAGAAATGAAGCAACCGCAACGATCCCCGGAAGGGGAACAATGAAAACGTGCGAGTGCGTCAATTCTTTGGCATGAAGTTGAAGCTGGGACGTTGTTGCCCTGAAAAGAAGTTGAAATTGGCACATTGTTGCCTCGACTAACAATTTGCTCTAACAGTTATCCTTCTAACTAAACACCGTGGTAATCTCAAGGGCAAGTAGTACATGAC
>JAHWFP010052120.1:0-25858 GCA_023313725.1 Lithobius niger | reverse complement strand
GCTGTCGTGCCCGTGCCAGGTATGTCATCCGTGAGGCTAGACGTGCTTCGTGGACAGCTTATGTTTCGTCGATCACGCGCTCCACGCCTTCTCAGCAGGTGTGGCGGAAGGTGCGCCAGATCTCGGGGAGGAACGTGTCTTCCCCGGTTTCACAGCTGAAGGTGGCGAATTCCGTGATCTTTTCTGTGCCGGATATCGCCGACTGTCTTGCGTCTGCGTTTGCGCGGGTCTCGAGTGATAACCATTATGATCCTGGTTTCCTCAGAATAAAGCGTAGAGAAGAGGCTCACTCTCTAGACTTTCGCTCACACGGGCTACCGTTCACCAGGCAGGAATTTGTTTCAGCTTTGTCCAAGTCGCATGACTCCGCCCCAGGGCCTGATGATGTTCACTATCAGCTGTTAAAACATCTGCCTCTTGCCTCCCAGCAGTTCTTGCTGGAGATGTTCAACCGTGTGTGGGCAGAAGGCTCTGTTCCGGCAGCGTGGAGGACAGCAGTGGTCATCCCGATTGTGAAACCGGGCAAAGACCCTACTGCTCCTTCCAGTTATCGCCCAATCGCTCTGACTAGCTGTGTCTGTAAACTTATGGAACGGATGGTCAGTGAGAGGTTGGTCTGGGTGCTGGAATCACGCGGATTCTTATCTGCGTCCCAGTGTGGCTTTCGACGTTTTCGGTCAACCATCGATCATCTGGTTGCCCTTGAATCGGATGTGAGGGAGGCTTTCCGCCTGCGTCAACATCTGGTTCAGGTTTTCTTTGACTTGGAGAAGGCTTATGATACGACCTGACGTTATGGGATTCTCCGTAATCTCTATAACTATGGCTTGAGGGGACAGATGCCACTGTTGCTTTCCTCTTACCTCTCCGGCCGTTCTTTTCGTGTTCGTGTCGGGGCGACTCTTTCCCGCCGGTTTGTCTTGGAGAATGGTGTGCCTCAAGGGGGTGTTCTTAGTGTCATCTTGTTTGCTATTGGGATCAATCCCATTGCTCAGCAAGCTGCTGTTCCCCAGTCATTGTTTGTCGATGACTTCGGCCTGCGCTTTCGGGCAGCTCGCATGCAGACCTGCGAGCGGCAGCTACAGCTGGCGATTAACAAAGTCCAGACCTGGGCGGTCAGTAATGGTTTCCGGTTTTCTCCGGACAAGACTGTGTGCATTCACTTTTGCCGCCAACGAACACTGCACCCAGATCCTTGCCTGTATTTGGGGCAGGCGCAGATTCCTGTTGTCCCACAGGCACGTTTCCTGGGTCTGGTGTTCGATTCCAGGTTATCTTGGCTTCCACACTTGCGCCAACTTAAAGACAAGTCTTTGCGGGCACTTAACATCTTGCGGGTTCTGTCGGGTACTTCATGGGGTAGCCGATCGCACTGCCATGTTGCGCCTCTACAGAGCCCTTGTCCGCAGCAAACTTGATTATGCGTGCATGGTGTATGGTTCGGCTAGTGACTCGACTCTCCAGATGTTGGACACTGTGCATCACAGTGGCCTGCGTGTGGCGACTGGGGCATTTCGAACTTCTCCAGTGGTCAGCCTCTATGCTGAGGCCTCGGAGCCACCTTTGGCCATTCATCGGCGGAAGCTGGCCATTCAGTATGCTGTGCGTTTACGTGCTGTGGAATCCAGTCCTGCTTGGTCCATGGTTTTTGGGCCAGACTTGCGAGTCGGTAGACGCAGGGTGGGTAAGGGTGATTTCCGCGATAGGCTCCAGCAGTCCTGTCAGGAGATAGCCTTTGATATGCCCAGCGTCTTGAGGCTGGGGGGGATGCCAGTGGCCCCTTGGCTTGTCCCAAGTGGCATTTTCATTTTCGCTCTGGCGTCCCTCCCGAAGGGTTCCACTCTCCCAGCAAGGTACTTGCAGGAGTTCCGGCGGCTGTGTTCTCAGTACGCCGGTTATCAGCGGCTGTTTACTGATGGGTCGAAGTCAGACGCTGGCGTGGCTTGTGCTTGTGTTTGTAAGGGAGTGACGGTAGCCCATCACCTTCCATCAGGCTATTCTGTGTTTTCTGCAGAGCTTTTGGCTCTCGGTTTGGCGGTGGAATGGATCCTTGGCCTTCAGGGCACGCATTTCATTATCTTTAGCGATTCCATGAGTGCCCTGGAGTCCTTGGCGACTTACAATCCACGGAACCCCTTGACACAACGTGTCCAAGCTTTGCTTTCCCGCTTGCCTGGCCAGCGGAAAACAGTGCTTTTCTGCTGGATCCCGGGCCATGTTGGGATAGGTGGAAATGAGCAAGCGGATTCTGCAGCAAAAGGGGCCCTTTCTGGCCCTCTCGGTAGGGATCTCAGGCTTGTTCCCTCGGACTCTTTTCCAACTCTGCGTCTGAGGTTACATGCTTTTTGGCAAGCCTCGTGGGATGGACAGGACGGTAATAAGTTACGGGCCATTAAAGGCACTGTCGAGGAGTGGCACTCGGCGTGTCGCCGCAGTCGCCGTGAGGAGGTTGTGTTGGCCCGTTTGCGAATTGGTCACACCCGACTTACTCACTGTTTCCTTTTGCGGGGGGTTGACCCTCCTGAATGTTCTTGGTGTCGACGGCCACTTACGGTCCGGCACTTACTTGTTGATTGTCGCCACCTTGATGGTGTTCGTTGTCGGTTCCATCTTCCGCATGACATTGCGCGTCAGTTGGGCGATAAGTCTGTCCTCCTGTCCGGTGTTTTTCAATTTTTGCAGGAGGTACAGATGTATGACAAGATTTAGATTAGGGGTTTGGATAACATCTCTGTAATGTGTGATGCAGTGGCAACCCGGACCACTGCACTGTGACTGAGGTTGGCGCTAATGACCAAGTTGTCGACGCGCCATTAAGCCTCAATCCCCCCCCCTAATTATGTAGAGGATAGTTCGAATTTAGTCGTTTAGTAAGGTACTAGTGTAAATTTTTTAATGTAAACACCTTGGAAGAAGGAACCTAATGGGCCTGTAGTTGGAAGGAGATGCGGAAGGACCACCTTTATGAGTGAGAGTGACAATAGCAGTTTTCCACGCATCTGGAAAAATACCTTCAGATGCGTGGAAAGAAAAAAGAAAAAAAAGGAAAAAAAAGGCCGGGAAAAAAAATAAGTTTGGTTCTCGGGCATTTCGAAAGTCGAAAAAGGATCAGGCCACCCGGCTTTTTATTTTATTATTTATTTTCAAAATGCTATGAAAATGCTCAACATTTTTCTTTAACTTTTAAGCATTATGAACGTATATATACGTCCAAAAAAAATCATCCCAAACACAGTAACGACGTATATATACGTCGAAGCTTTGAAGGTAAACTATGGGTCGAAAAACGCAATTTTCCGTCAAAATATCGAAATGCGAAACGCTGAAATTCCTGACATGTTGTGCATCGATTTCTGTAAAAAAAAACCGTTGTTACCAATATCTACAATTTTATTAAAAGCACTTTAGTTGAGTGTAGACTCACTAAAAACTGCAAAAATGTGTTTCTCATTCTTTTTCCTAAGTCAAAAAGCAGAAAATTGGTCATTTTTGATCAGCGGTAGCGGTCGAAGCATTCGACTGGGCGCTGCCATCTTGTATTAGTTGGAAAGCTGGAATTCCCTTCAATCTAGGCTTCTCAACTTATTTTCTCGATGGCCGTTTGGCATTGGCCAATCAGGCGAATTGTAGTATGCCGTTTCTGGCCATTTCAAGCTAACTTTCCAAAGCATTTTAAAATCGCGCTCCGTTATTGGCTGGTTGGTACCACGTGACCGATTTGCGTGATCTCATTGGCTGATGCGCGATTTCAACATGGATGCCGGCGATCGCTTCGGATTTCACGTGAGCGCTTGAGAGCACTTGTGTTTTAGTTCGTCATTACAAATCACAAGAAAGATGATGTTTCACAGCATTAAAAAATTAAATCAGCAGCCACTATGCAAAACTAAAATGGAAATGGAGCATATAAACCTTCACACTATTGCTTATCAGGTGGGAACAAGTTCGAACAGCGATTTTTAGCCTAACGCCGACTTTCGGACGCGTTTTGTCAACACGGAGATTTTCGATTTCATTTGGCTACTGCCCGTAATTAAAAAAAACCAAAAAAAACAACAATTCTCCGACACTATTAAAGCCATTTGTCCCATTTTTTTCTGTGCATTTTAATGAATATCTGTTGCTTGCGTGTAATAAGTTTGAAATAATTGTGTCCAATAGTTTTCGCAAGAATAAATATTTCGTTAGTGCCTCACTCCACGGGTAACGACGTAAGACGAATGAAATAAAAAGCCTTTGACACGCATGATTTTTGGGGGCCCGCCCGCGCCCGAGAACCGAACAATTTTTTTTCCCGGCCTAATTAAGAGAGTGATAGAAAGAGAGGAAACGCAGCTGTTCATAAGAAATGGATGGTGTAAATTAGTACCAGAGAAGTTTAGGTTTTTAGGGAAGTGAGAAGGGAATATGTGTTAGTAGACGTGATACTGAAGTTAGCAAGGAATGGACCCTTATGAGGAAACGAAGAACTGAATTGGCTGCCGAGGATGGAAAACATAGTGAAAGAAGGAGTTAAATGTTGAAGCAATTTCAAAGTTAGTCTTAAGTAAAACACCATTCGAGTCGCAGAGATTGTAAGGGATTTTAGAAGCTTGCTTGTTGCTAATGTAAGCAAATAGCTTCTTAGGGTTTTTTCTACCTTCGGGGAGAAGTTTGTTTTCGTAATTCTGCCTTAAAGAGAGATTGGAGGAGGATACATGGGATCTACCTTCAACAGTAACGAAATGGTTGTTAGGAGTCGGAATTGCCCTTTACTGATCCCAAGCCCGTTTCTGTTTACTGACAAGAGATTTTTGGGTAAGCTAAGGTGGACGAAATTTAACCTTCCTGCTGGGAGCAACAGGAATGAGGAATTCCCTAACATCAGAAAGGAAGTCATCCAAAATGGACAAGGCATTCTCAGCAATAATTTCTGCGAATTCAAAGTTTCAGTCGATACATGAAATCATGCTATGGATGCAGCTTTAAAATAGGATGGTCTTGTAGATTTAGGAATAGGGTCGTGATAGTTTAACGAAGATGGTGAACAGAGAAAGAAATAGAAATATTATCACGCTTGCCTAAACGCAGCAAGGGATCAACGTTAAAAATGTTGTGTTAGTCAAAACCAAGTGGAAGCAACTGGATTTGAGGCCAGCACGATAGCGAATTGAAACATGCTGAAAAAGAGAGTGCTTTGGAACAAGTTCAAGGAAGTTAGATGGCAGTTAAGGGCCGCGTATACTGTAGGAACCCCACTCAATGGTAGGAAAGTTAAAGTTGCCAAGGCAAGAAACAGGAGAAGTGGCTGGAGGCATACTAGAATTGATATAAACTTAAGAAAAGACTGCAGATTCAGCAGTCAGGCAGCCCAAAGTCTTATACACGCAACGAACCCTCAGTCATTGACCAGTAGTGATTTGGATGTCACAGCTAACACCCTCCCACTGAGAAGCGTGGCTGTGCGAAACAACATTATCGACTTTAAAAGACGAACGGACAAGAATGGCAACACCACCCTTTCGAACAGAAGTCCTGTCATCTGAAAACAGACTAGTTTTGAAAGGGAAAGATTCGTCTTGCAGTGAGTTTTAGTGATGACAGTTAAATCATGGTCTTCAGAAAAAAATAAAGTGGAATGTTCACGGATTTTGTTGCAGTTGGATTTGCATTGGACAAAACACATTTGAAAGGCAAGTCTTAAGATTAAAGTATTTAAAAAAAACAATAGAATTGACAGGAAGCATTGGTCGACACCACGTATAGGCTAGTAGCATTCGTTCACAAATTTATTAAAACTTGCATATTTCTAGCCTCTGACGAGGGCCGTCTTCAGAGTATTAGTGACCGTATGCTATTCCTTGATGTCGATACAAACCTTTTCTCCATTTTATTCGACATGCATTATCCGCATCTCTAATTAATGAGTTGGAAATGACGTATATTTGGTGCTATGACCTGGCCCTAATCGCCAGGAGTATGGCCGACGGTAGCAGACGAGGGCAGTTCCAGCACTTGTCGTAGTATTTATTTGGGTGAATACTCTAAATTAGTTGGAGTGCACTAAATTAGCTGGAGTGGTATAACGCAAAGGTTATATTGCTACATGAAAATTCTCAAATATCTTCGATAAACACCATATTACAGCTGGTCATCTTCCAGAGTGGGATAGTGCTTCATTATTAAAGGATAAATAGCTGCTGTGCTTAGAACAAAGACCAAATGATATTATATTACTTGTTATCGATTTATGGTCTCGACCCTTGTTAATGCCAATCCAACTATGCAATAATGGAGGCAACTGTTTAAACCACCCTTCCATTCTTATATAGATCAGTGCTAGTTTACTAAAATGTTGAATGTTTTCAAATTGCCCCAGTCTGTTGTGATTTTGCATTGTAGCCATGTTTTTTTTACTCGAGTGTGATAGGAATTTTATGTTTCTTAATGTATTTTTATGGTCCTTTGGTTAGGTATTAGTATAGGTTATCAGCCACCTTTCCGAGGAGTGAGATATAACAATGTCGAGGCGCGCATTGCCGAGCCATTGTTGTAACTCGCTGATAAAAGTAGCTGATAACCTATTTATCAACCAATTTCACGACTCGGTCCGACAACAATAGTACAGCACGCAGACAACAAAGAATGAATCGAGCTTACGTTCCTTTGCTCAGAAAGGTCGACAATGCGACAAAGATGTCATTGTTGGCAGCATTGTTATTCCTTCCTTAGTAAAAGGTTCTGTGCTCGTATTTATTGATTGTAACGCGATTCCAAAGTGCCCCACCAGCGTTCATACCGCGGAAACTCAATGACGAACAGCCCCTTCAAACAACTTCTTTTAAAATTTTTTTAGGAGAAATTGTTTGAATGGGCTGTTCGGCGTTGAGTTTTTGCGGTGTGAACGGTGATGGGGCACTTCGGAATAGAGTAACAGTACAGAAATGAAAGCAGAGAACCTTGGTTGGCTAACAGGGTTAGGTCTATTCGTCTTTGGGCGATGACAGGGACTTTTGGAATCTTGAAAAGTGATGCGGTAAGACAATAAACGTGTAATTACAAGATGGAGAGCCAACTGAGCTCGATTAGTGATAAATAAACTTACGCTCAATGTGTAATAATTTTGGCATAGGTTTAATTCAAATTGAAAAGCTCCACATTCAATAAATAAATTAAAAATAATAAAAACCATGAGAGACGGTTGTGATAGAATTGCTAGCATTAGGTTTTGTCACGATTTTTTCAGAGTGGTCGGGGAGAGAGTGGAAGGGCTTAGGAGCGGACAAAGGGAGTCGGGTAGGGTGTAAGCTATCAACCAACAAATGTTAGCATTGATCAGACTGACGAGGAAAACAGTTTCTAAATTTTAATCAAGGCTGTAACGTCGTTTATAATTTTAAATCGTAAACAACCTTTACAGTTCAGTGTTATAATGTTTTCGTGCTAAAATAAAAAAAAAATAAAAAAAAAGCAATTTTCTTGCTTACGCAAAACTAGCTCTGTATGGTGCTGTTTTTTAATTTTAATCGAGGCTGTAACGAGCTTTTTAACATTTGGAGCAAGCATGATGTTCTTTAATTCATAAGCAGGCGTCATGTCCAGGCATGACGTCCAAGAACAGGCGTGATATGCGAAATTACTCCTACTTTTGCATATCAGTCCTTAACCATATTTGCAATCCCGTCGTGTTCCATTGTTAAAGGAAGACTGAGATTGTGAAATTGGGTGATAAAAGATGCACCAACAATACACAAGCTAATCTTAGGAAAATGAAAAAATGGGGGAGGGGGGGGAGTCATAAAACAAGTATAGTCAGTTTTAAAAATTATTTTTCCCTAATGTGCCGTTACCTAATGTAGGCTGTAGTTTTATTTAAAGTTCATCGATAAATCTTCCATGTGGGGTAAAATATGGAAATTGTGGTATGTTTGGCTAAAAATTCACAGTTAAAAAAGTCTGCTGCTTCCAACAATAATACGTTTGTATTTCATAGAAATCAAAACTTTAAGAAGCACTAATGTAACGAATTAATTGGGTTACTGAAATAATGGAATGCTGAAAAACAAAAACTCACAAAGTAAATTACTTCAGCTACAATCAAAAGCGAAAGATATACAACGATAATGATGTGGAAAAATACAGTTGTATCATGTTGATGTAAAATCTGACACGGAACTTTGAAACATGTACTCTTAACTGCCACAAATTTTAACTCGCCCAAAGTGTTAATGTCAATGTAACAACTAATGCCAGGCAGTCAGTAAACTCCAGCCATCCCACCTGGCTGAGAAAAAGTACCAACATACATATTTTAATAGCCAGAAAGATCATTGTTTAGGCCAAAGAAAATTTTAGAAAAATAAAATGTGCATTCATTCACCCACATGTTACATTTTTCACTTCACACGCAGCGCAAAATTTACCCATGCTGGCTACAGCACTTTGTGTTCAGTTGTGTTTGTGAGGGCAAAGCTAAAGGTCGGCAGGTAAAATGAACTCATCTATCATTCATTGGCACTAATAGCAACATTTTCTTTTCTTGCGGCTGCGAAAAGAATTTAATATGTTCGAGAGAAGCTGCGTCAATGCAGTTAGTGTTCAGTTGAAAAAGAAACCAATCCAGATAAAAGGTGAAATCTTCGCCACATAGTCTCGTATGCCAATATTTCTTGTATTTGTGAGAGTTTTGTCATTTTAAAATTTAAAAAATGGATCTTCCACAAAAAAATAATTTTGGTTTCAGTTTTAAGCTTATTAGTAAAAAAAAACCTGGCTTCCTGGCCGGTGTTCATAAAAGATTAGGAAGCTAAACTGGAAATAATTATTTTCTTAGGCAATTATTGCTTTTAACATGACTGTGATGGTAGTCCCAGAAACAATTCTCAATTTCACAGCAAGGAATTTATAACTAAAAATGACACACTTTTTCCACTTTTTTTACAACCAAATGTCAAAAGCTTGTGCTGGTCGTTCTGAACTTTAACTTCAACATTCTTTCGTTTGAAGGCTCCTCCTGAAGACAATGCAGAAGACAAATTCTATTTGACGGTGTTCATGCAGCATTTATCGTGTACTAATATGGGCATTAGTGCGTCGGGATTTTTCTTTATCAACAAAACATTTTTGATTACTGTAAGTTCGTAGTTTGGATTTATATTTTATGTTGTGTACTGCATGTACTTAAAACGAAAATAAATGCGATATACCATTACATAACTGTCAGTACTGTTTGCTACATTTTGTCGATGTCTTCCCCTCGTTTGGTTATAATTTTGCCACGCAAAACCATGAATCCTCCATTTAATTAACAACTACACCAATTTGTTGCACTTTAGTCCAATGATGGTGTTAACCGGATTAATTTCGCTCTGGGCCCGAGAGATCTGCACCCGGTAGTCAGGGGATTTTCGCGAGGGAGTGGGCAGCAAGGTAGTCTACTGAGTTGGTTGGCCGCAGTTTGTTTGGGTTACACCTCTCCGTTGTTTGTCCCAGACCCCTCAACAGCCTCTCCCGTAAAGAGGCAGGTGTAATATACAGGCTATGCACCGGGCATGTCACGCTTCGGGCTCACCTGTTCTGGCTTGGGTGGGTGCTGTCGTCGGTTTGTGAATGTGGTGGTGGCGTGGAGTCTGTGCGTAATTTCCTCTTGGAGTGCCCTCACTGGTTGGCGCAGCAGCGTTTTGTTCATATCGATGGGGTTGATCCTCTGTTCACGGCTCTTAGTGTCACACCACTATCTGCAGCTGGTGTTCATTCTCTGCGCAGGACGATTGGTTTTTGTAAGTGTCTAGTGTAACATTACTTGTTCGTCCTCCCCCTTCATCGCTCCGCATGCTCCCCTCGTTTATATTTTGGTGTGTGGGCACCAGGAGTGGCCATTTTTTTGTCTACAAGTTAAGGTGGAACAGGTTATGGCGTTTGTGCAGGTGTGCTGTTTATTCGGTTTAGGTATTGAGTAAGGTATTAAGTAAGTTATATGAAGTCTTAGGTGAGAGCGAATGGATTAACAAGGCATGTAACTCTGAAATAAAGTAAATTTCTTCTATTGGTAATGTTTTATGTTGTGTGCGTGTATGATTGTTTGTTTGGGTTCGTCTGTTGACTCAGTCAAATAAGACAACAGCACACACTTTTTTCTGCTCTGAGGTCCACTTGTTGTCGTATTCGTTGATTTGTTGCTTCTCTGCATTTATATTATTTGCAGAGTCATGTTTTTTTATTAAACTCCACAATTTCCGTTCACAGATATTCTTGGTGGCATAATTTTTATTTTAATGAATGGTAGTGCTACGAAAACTTACATACTGTGGTGGTTGCATTTTGTGTCAACTTTCATTGCTTTAAATTATGTGTTAATCGGCAATGTCTCGCACTGCTACAAAATTTTCCTGAAAATGTTTTTTTTTGCAAACAGATTGTGCTATTTATGCAGGTTGTGCTGTGTATTCGGTTTAGGTATTAAGTAGGTTATATGTAGTCTCAGTTGAGAGCGAATGGAATTGCAAGGCCTGTAAACCCCGAAATAAAGTAAAGTAAGTTTTCTTCTATTGGTAATGTTTTATGTTGTGTGCGCATATGATTGTTTGTTTGTTTGGGTTCTTCAGTCAAATAAAACAACAGCACACACAATTAATAGGCACTAGTGACTAATATTTTCATTGCCACCTGGCATTGCAAAGGTCTAAACCATTTGTTTGTAAACATTTTTAAACATATCGTCGTATGTGTAAATAAATCTTCTTTATTTTTTCGTAGCTATATTACAGTACAATACAATGATGATAACGTGACAGCGTTGCTGCAAGTTAGACACGTATAATATGTTAAACAGCTGGTCTTTAACTGCAATATCATCCTTTTCATCATGCTTCTAAAACACAGTATAATCACTTTTTTTGCTTACCGCAAGCTTGTTAATCCTGGATTTTTTTTTATTTAGTAGCTGTACGTAATTTTACGTAAAACTTGATTTGAAGTTACGCTTAATTTATTTCCATGAGACTGCTTTTTGTTAAATATTAAAAATAAAACAGTAAACCTAGATCAAACATATCTTACTCTATCTATTTTTTTTACATTTTTTCAGGTTGCTGGAACTCTTCTTACATACACAATCATATTGTATCAGATGTAGTAAATGCAGTATACGAATGCTGTAGACCCTGTAGACCAGTGTATTGATTTGGAATCTTGAAGTTTTGAGGCCGGTTCTTTTGCACTTAGTGTTGTCTGTTGTTTATATTATTTACTGTCAATAACTTACTTAATAATAATATTATAAGCTACTGAACTAAGAGTATAAAATTGTATTTCTTTGGCTGTATCGCAAATTCTGTAATAATTAGAATCACTGGCATGTCATGTTGTTTTTTGTCATTTGTTGCCGAATCTTCTTTGTGATTGTTAGTCATTAGTCAAATTCTGTATTGTCGTTAATCAAATTATGCAATACTGTTAGTAAATATCTATCACTGGTACATAAGTCCGTTCTGTATTTATTGCAGATCACATGTAAAATGTTTATCACTCTGTTCATGACGCAAAAAGTTCTTTGTTTGTAGTCGGACTATAGCTTTTTTTGTGGTAATTGTAGGTCAAAGAAACTTGTTCCGTGTTTATCGTTTGTGTAAATAGAAGCTCTTTCTAACTTCTTCAATAATTCCAAAAGTTTGCTCAGTATTTATGTTAATTAGAGAGCTTAATTCGTGTTGATCGTTGATCGCAAAACAGTAATTTAAGAAAACATTCGTGAATGACATTGCGACAGGACTATTGCCAAAGATCAGCATTAGCCTGGGTTGAAACTGACACAAGAAAATCCTTAGATAAGCAGACGGATTTGGATCAGTGAAATACTGATTTGCCAATTGCACTTAGTCGCGCCACTTGTATAAAAGGCAGATGCATGAAGATGATTTACTGATTAATTAGTTAAAAGTCATCCGTACATTTTTCACTTAATAGTCAATACTGATAATTTGGTGCATATTTCCATCCGTCTATAGCGATGGTGTTTTACTGGTATGGAAATATTTTTCATCGCGGGACCAAATTTCCACAACTTTGTAGTTGCTGTTACATGAACCTTGAAGATCAGTGCTTGCGTTTGTTAGGTTTTTTTTATCATGTTTTTGATATTACATCTAGGTAAGCTCAGCATGCCATTGATGTAATCACGTCAGCAGTTTTAAATACCGTTATGGGAATTTCATGTACTAATATTTTGCGTTGGAAGCAAGTGTGCTTCGACACCTAACAAAAGCTTTTGCGGACATGCGTTATGACCATAGCCTTGTTAAGACTATACTTAAGTACTTCTTACGTATTTTCTTTTGTCGGGATTGACTGGGGTGGTTTTTGCTTGCTATAAATGCCTACACCTGTATTTTACTGACGAATAAAAAATGATTCATAATTTATTCAGATGAATTCACAATTATTGTTAAAACTGTTAAGATAAATGTACATCGTTTAAGTCCTTTGTTGGTTACAATGATTTCGACGACTGTCATCCTACCAATTAATCTTGTAACTTACTCCTCTGTCAATACCTTCATTTCGCTTTTTGTCTTCTTTTAGACAATTACAAGACTCAACATGGCATTCAACATGAAGGCTTCTGTGAGAAACTAACCTATGACTCAGTCACGAGCCTTTACTTTCACCACGAACATCTTGATATCCTTTTTTTGTGAGCTAAAAGTACAATCTACAAGTTTTGTAGTGTAGTTGAGGCCTGCACTACAAACGCATCACCAGATTTAACTGCGTAGTATTTCTGATTGAAAAAGCAACCTACATTGGGGAAAGAGAGAGAAAAAAGAAAAACCATATATATAATATATAAGATATTTTTTAAGTACAAAGTGTTAATGGTGCTTTGTTAAGTCTTACCCATTTGTACTAAAGCAAATTTATAATTCGTTAAGTTATGTGTTTATACTTATACAACGTTATTGCGAAATTTTTTATATGATTCTTGTTTTTCCCTGAATGAATTATGCGTAAATTTGTGGATATTATTTTTCTGCATGTTACCACATGATTTTTCTCTTTTTTTATCTGCATGTTTTATTTCACATGAATTCTTATGTTATATTATCTTCCATTATTGTTTTTGATAAGTTAAAAAAAAATCCTAGTTGTAATTACATTCGTTACCAGATAAATATAATATTTTCATCTGCACCCTATGTTCACCATCATGTAATGCCATTACGGGCGCTTAAAACCTCTTAAACAAAGTCAAGTTAAAGTTACCTGTATTACAAAAGATGCCGCTCTTTATCTAACAGTAATGGTTTTCGGTTTAATTCGGACAAGGCAGCATGTGTCCACTTTTGCCATCAACGAACACTGCACCCAGAACCTTGCTTGCATTTGTAACAATGCTAGCAATTTATTTAACAAATATTAAAAATATTCAAAAATACGACAGACGGTTATGTAAGCATGGCTAGCATGTCAGCGTGCTTATCTGGGAGGTAACCTACATCGGGTACGATGAGAGTTGCTGTCCACTAAATTAATTTAAAATGTTTCGGAGTAACAAAGAAATATTACTCATAATTGGTTTTATTATATTATTCATCAATATAAATTAGTATTAAAACAAGCATTATTAATGATAAAATTTGCTTGTGTCATTGCATTCTAGCTTGATTTCGAAATGCCCCTTCCGACAACAACATAACTATTCGTTCGACAAACTTTCCTTACTACATTGAAGGCAGAACCCTCTAGTGGAACAAAGCAGAAGAACAATGACATCTAGGTAAACAATGCTGCACGCACAGTCTCATTGTCGAACATTCGGATCAAAAGAACACCAGCACTGTTCGTTCCTTGTTGTGCACATGCTTAATAATAAGGAACAGGCAGCGATGTAGAAATTGGTAGACAAATAGGATATCACTAGCGTTCTCGGGCTGATAGGAAACAATGGCTCAACATTGGACGTCTCTACATTGTCGGATCTCCGCAATCGTGGCTCTACTCAATCATTGTCCCTGTTCATAAACCGGGTACAGTGAAGTCAACTCTAGTTAATTATCGTCCGATATCGCTCCTGTCCAATCTCAGGAAAGTTTATGAGCGTATGCGTATTAGGTGTTTGAAGTGGCACCTCGAGTATCACAACTGTGTATCACCCACTCAATTTGGGTATCGCGAGATAGGAGTGCTAAGGATCCCGTCATGCATCTCTTATCTGGTATTGATGAAGCATGGGCTCACAGGCTTACTGTTGTGGCAGTGTTCTTAGACATAAAAGCAGCTCATGACACTGTTAGTGTAGACTGGGTTCGGTACAGCCTGGTTAAAATGGGTGTGTGCCCAGAGATAGTTAGTGCCATCAGTGTGTTGCTTGGCCGCTGAAAGTTTGTGACAAGGGTTGGCGGGTCTTGGTCTGATGCAACTCCTTCGGACCGTTGGCTCCCCCAGGGGAGCTGTCTCATCCCTCTGTTGTTAGCCATTGCCATCCACGATGTGCTCCTTGAGTTGAGAGAATCATCCAACATTGTCTGCTATGCCGATGACATAGCCCTGTGGTTTGCAGGGAATTAAAAAAAAATTTAATTTCTTTAATTTCTTTGAGCCTTAAGCCAGCCGAAGCAACTTAATGCTTGTACGGCTGAACCGGCTCAATTTGAACATTACCAGACTTGTAGAGAAGAAATATCTGGTAAAGGGAGGTGCCAACCCGGGGATTCGTTCCAGGAAACCTCCAATCATCGTAGGGGCCGAAAGATTGTCCAGAATTTGCCAGAATAGTTCCCATAGCCAACGCTGAAGGTGCATGGTAGCCCTGCCGCAGTACTGGCTGGGACTTTGCCAAGGTCCTCTTTCCAGGGATTCGACAGATCCGCAAACTTCCAGCAACCCGGCTGAGTGCTGTGACCGTGCAGTGTGGGCTGTAGCCCATGTCTCTCTTCGCCTAAAAGAAAAAGGTCTCCACCTGGCCCCAACCAAGACGGAACTGGTGCTGTTTAACAAGTCCGCGGTCGGGCCTCGGTCTCCACTGACCATCACTGTGGACGGAGAAGTTGTCACTCAGAAGTCATCCATGAAGTATCTGGGCGTCATCCTAGATGAGTGGCTCGAATGGAACCAGCATGTCTTCCAGCTATACTGCAGGCTCCGAGCCCGCTCCTCGATCCTTAAGCATCTCTCCAGGATTGCTGGAGTTAGCAGGCGGGGTCACTGACTGCTGTCTACAGATCGTTTGTCAGGGCCCTTCTGGACTATCCCCCCGCTTTTTTGTGCCTCTACGGCGCCACATTTGCTCCCATCAGGTGTCTGTGAATCTCTGCCTGCGTGTTGTCTCTAGCTGCCTTGCCTCAACCCCGGTTCAGGCATTGTGGGTCGAGTGCTGTGAGCTTCCACTCCACCTTCGGGCAGAAGAACTTCTGGCTTACCTCTGCCTCCGGAATGTTGATGGGGGAAAGTGACCATGTGGGTAGGGCCATTGTAGATTACTGCGGTCTTGGCCTTATTGCTCAGGAGATTTTGTGTGCCATGGGCCGAGAAGCCTCGGTGATTGTGGTCCTCTCCTCTTTTGACCTGCTCAATGTGTCTTGTGCAAGGCCTTTCTGTTCCTGGACGTGGTGTCTGGGTCTTCTGTGTGCTTTTGACAGTGTATGCAGTGATTTGCGACAAGTCTTTCCATCGGTAGTCGTGGTCTGGTGGGGTTGGAGTGGTCGTTCCGGCTCTCAAGGTGTTTCTTGGTCGTCGCCTTGGGCTGGTGTCTTCCAGCACTGAGTGTGAGCTGTGCGCCATTTCTGTCGCTCTAGATGTGGCCCTTGATTTTGCCCTGCCGTCTTTCACAATATTTTCTGATTCATAATCGGCTGATTCCGGCAGACTCTGGTCACCCTGGACCTGCGGGATCCACTTGTGTCTCCATATGCAGAAAGATATGGGCAGTTCATTGCTACGGGGTGGTGACTGAGCAGTGGACCAGGGGACATGCCGGACCCACTGACAGTCAGCAGATGGATGGCCTTGGGAGACAGGCTGCTAGGTCTGGTGGTGAATGGCTTGTTGTCGTCTGTGCCGCTCGAGCCAAGAGGCCCTTTCTTGCCTCCTGGTTTCTCCAGCAGTGGACTGAGGAGTGGCAGGCTTGCACCACGGGCCGCAATTTCTCCAGCATTCAGCCTGACGTCAACTCTGTCACCTCTGTCTTTCTGGATGGGGAGAGTTGTGTCCCATTTGTGTACAGCCCACACGCTTCTCTACTTGCACCGTTTCAGGCTGGGGTGGGCAACGTCGCCACTCTGCTTGCAGTGTGGGGTGGAGTTCACTTGTGAGCACTTGCTCTTCTTTTGTCATGCCCTCCTTCCTCACAGGGCAGTTCTTACGGGGTTTCTTCGCAGTCATCCCGCGTTGGTTGACCTCTGTTTCTTTCTGGGGCAGCAGCATCCCTGCGAAGGGTGAAGGCTGTAGTGCGCTTAGCAGGGCACCTAGTGTCTCTGTGTAAATTGTTCCTCCAGCCGGCCACTCCCTCCTTTGTCACGTTAGGAGTTATTGTGTAGTGTGCAGGTGGCAGTTAGGGTCATGGCGGCCTGGTCCAGTGCGCAGTTAGTGGTTTCTGCTTGATGGTTGTACATTGTTTATGGTTTGATTCTGGTAACTGAGCACATGGCTTGGGACCCAGGCATGTATTAAATAAATCGTAATTGTAATCGAACATCGGCTGTTAACATAAACACATGTTATTTACAACTAAAATAATGCACCCTAAACAGACAATAAGTGGTGCGTCAATAGTCTGGTATTTAACAATGTTACTAACAACCGGGAAAATGTTTTGGAACACATGTGGGTTGTTCCCATTACCCAGTATGCACAAAAATGGGATTAAGAAACGTAATTGCCTGTGAAACATGGTTATCAAGACACACGCTAGTGTGTCGAACGCCAAGATAACACCTATCCAGATAAAGTATACTGTGTCAGCATGGTGACCACTAGACCAGCGGTTGCCAACCTTTTCTACAGTATTCCTCCCTATTGGGACTAGCACGCAATAGCACTCACTCCCCACCCCCATTGCTACAGGGTCGGGCTGGGAGGGGCCGAGCCTGGGTCATGGACTTAAAGATTCCTCCTGGGGGGGGGGGGGTGTACCATAAACTTCTCCTGCATGGTACAGCTACCGTATTTTCAAGAAATGTGCTTGAATTTGAATCATTTTCCTGAATCATAGGTATGCAATTTTATATGAATCCCTTTCAAATTTTTCAAAAATATTTTTTGTTTTAACACAGGCTTAATAAAGTGGGAGCAGCTACCGTATTTTTAAAAAATAGTCTTAATGTGAAACGGGTTCCCTGCAACTTTTATTTAAGTTTTGAGGGGGCCTTTCCATTGATCACAGTGTTCCCGAGCGGCCCAATGCGACACTGCATTGCTGTGTAATTTTTTTAAAAACAAAATGAATGATACCGGTTAAGTCTTGGAAATCTTTACAATAATGTAATTTTTAAAAATGATTGATAGCAGGTATAGGCCTGTCATTAGCGAGAACTTTGTCATGCATCGTTAAAAAAAAGTTCACTACTGATCTGGGTGCGTCTCGCACCTCCCCTGCAGTTTCTACGCCCCCCCTCTCCCCAGGGAGGCCCGTCCTCCCGGTTGGGAAACGTGGCACTAGACACTTTGTGTCTTTACAGCTAAGGTTGTTGGCTATTTTCAGGCATGTGTGGATAAATAACAATGCGACAGAAAAGACTGAAACTTGGTTGATCGGGAGACTTTGGTCGCCTGACAACAGAAAAGTTACCGTTAGTGGCACAGCTTACCGTTTTCTTTTTGAAAAAAACGGCGAGAAAAACGTTGGTATTTGCCTAATTACTGGCTGCTAGCTACTAACTAACGCCATTCCTTGTTTTACTAATCCATGCGGTGAATAGAGCTCAATCTTAGCTAATTTTACAGGTATTGATGTGGAGATGCGCCCTTTTTATAAGGCCTCTTCTAATTGGTCAAGTGGTTCAGGAGTTACGGAGCTCTAATCGACCAAATTGATTGTTTTAGATTGTTTTAACCATTGTTATTATGCAATAATGCCAATCAGCAACCGCAGGCTGCAAGACGTAGACTGAAGAAAAAAAGTTTTGGTTTGTGTATAGGTAGCTTCGTTGGTACAAGCAGCTCCCTGATTGATTGATTGATTCTATTCTAGGACCCTGGCCCCAAGACGTACGCCCTGTGTAACAAGACTACAAAACTACAAATACTACAAACACTGCTAAACTACACTAACTAAGCAAATGCCAATAAGCAAATAATGCCAATCAGCAAATGCCAGTAAACTGAACATTAAATAAATCCGTGCATTTGCAAGGAGATACTACAGTACTAATAAATACTAATCATATGGAAAATGGTGACTGCTTTCCTCAAAATGTAACAAACGCCAACAAAAAATTGACCAGAAAACTGGATTGTTGTTTCCTTTTCGAAATTGCTAAAACAAAAATGAATTTCAGAAATTTGGACCAAAAAATTCTGATATCTACCCCAAAACAAAACTTATTAAAGATTCCCGCCAAGCTTTTCGGCCGTGTCAAGTCGTGATATCAAACGCCAAGCTATTTCCCCAAGCTAATCCTACCGAGTAATTGGACACCGTTCTGCAAAATGTGTCAAGCCACATAAACATATTTTTAAGATAACGAGTATTAATGTTCATTTTCATTAAAAAATACAGTGTAGTAGTAGCATTACTGTTTGTTTTTATATAGATGGTTAAATAAAATATATGAAAATTGCTTACTGCGCAGTTTTCAGTTATTAAATATTTGAAGTCTTAGTCTAAGTTATTTCATTAGTTTAGGTGATCATGTTTGTTTTATCTGGGTTATGGCAGTTTAGCTTAAATATTTTAGTGAGGTTGGAGGGTAGCTCATTAATATTGTCCTAGTATAATTGGTTCTGGGATTGTACTGACCAAGTGGCTCTTCAGCTTCATCATTTTAGCTGCGAGTTTTCTGAAACTCTCCGTCCATATCTTAGCAATAACTTTTTAGTGGATTTTCCGCCTCATCTGGTGTATTAAATCTCTTTAGTTTTTGCCGAATCTTTTGAACTAACAAAGCTTCCTGGCTCTTCAGCTGCCTTTTTGGCAACAATAAACCTATTTTCATATTTGTAGTGATTCAGCTGTGTTACAGGACAGTCAGCCAAATGTATTTGCTAGTGAGGTAATTGTGGAATTTAAGCGAACCACGATAAATCGATGAATTTTGTTACGTACCGACCTAAATCTTCATCCTCTTATCATTTCACGTTACAAAAATGGGGGGAAATGTTTTTTTGGTTATGTAAACACGTTTTTTAGCTCTCCAAACACGTTTTTTAACCACGTAAAACGGTGGGCCGGCCGTGTAAAGCGGCGGCCATGTTCCGGGATTCAGAGTAACGCGAAAAGTTGGCATCGCGAAAACGGAAAGTAATGTTCCAAACTATGCTGTCTGCGTTTTTTGTTATTTTTTTTAGGTTAGGTTAGGTAGGTTAGGTTAGATTAGGTAGGTAAGGTTTGTTAGGTTAGGTTGGTTAGGTTGGGTTAGGTAATTTCCGTCTCCTTTCATTGCGATGCAAGTCAGGTTTTCTCGTTACTCTGTAGTGCAATATGGCCGGCGCTTAAACACGATCGTAACTATCGTTGTACGTGTTTTCAATGTTTTTTTTTTACACCTTAAAACCCGGTTTTCTCCCGGTTTTGTAATGTGATTTGGTAAAAGGATGATGAAATGTCTCGATTAGTAAAAAAATTGAGTGATTTGGAGTGGTTTGCTTAAACTCTACAATTACCGCTTGTGATAAATAAAAATAAATGCAAACGTATCTGCTTAAATAAGAAAGAGCACGGATGTTGTATATGATGCATGCGGGTACCGTCTGTATTGTCAACATTCCACATGCTTTTCTAATGATCTTTTATTTTTTGGCTCTTTAACTGGCTATTAACAGCTACTGTTGCTGTAATTAAGTCCAGATTCGGTTATGATATGTAAGGAAATAACCAATGTGTTTACGTATCCATTCTCCCTTCCTGTTACCTATTGTACAGAATAGGTAAAACAAATTTGTTGAGGAAATAAACCTTTGAATTCTTCTCGATTAGTCTTAGTTTGTAATAACAGTAGAAGACATGGCGTAAAATTGGTAAGTTTGCCAAGCCCATCAATAAAACCTTAAATATGATTCTACGTCAATATCCTCTTGACCACCAACCAATGGCTTATATACCGTGGTGGCCAATTATAACCAGACCAGTATTAACCACCAATAAATGACTTATCAAAAAAATGGTTTTACTACTTTAAAAAATAAAACACTATCATAACTAAAGAATTGATGTAGCAAAAAATACTTAGTTGTGTCCAAGATTTTATAATAAAAATAATAAAATAAAATGTAACGTGCACACAGGTAAGAAAAAGACAAAATGGTAGCTGGAATTCAGCCTTAAAAAATCGAGAGTAACATTCAGGATGCAAAATAGGTCGGCACAAAGTAGCAGATAGCGATAATGGATAGAGTATTAAAAACTAGACTAACATATCATGGACGTCTATATAATATGGTGCTTGTTTACGGTGTCAACAGTTGGAAATAAACCAAATATGGTGAACATGGTTTAACCTATCTGTAACAACAGACTATTAAATGACTTCAATTCTAAAAACATCATCATAAGTGCCATTTTCATCTTCAAGTTTGCCATTTTTCTTCTTTATTGCAAACTTTCACACAGAAGCCACTTACACTATCTTGAAAATTTTCAACTGCTTTAATTGGAGTCTTCATCAGGCGCTCTAAAGCTCACTTCTTTTTCCTGGTCAGATTCTTGCTTACTTCTGAAATTTGAATTTGCCAGACTGTGTAGCCTCCTGTATTTATGGGGCGGTCTTGTTGTTTCAGGCTTCCATTTCTTGTCAAGTTGCTTCACCAAGTCCCTTCTTACGAGATGTTTTACATTTGGATGGGTTGGTCCTTGGATGTTCAATTCTGTTTACAAAGTATATCATCCTGCCATCGAAATAATGACTGATTTTGCTATCTTAGTCAACATATCTACAGGAAAACGTAAACCTTGGGTTGTAGCAATACATGAATAATTTGGAAATCAAAATTAATCGTTTTGCAGCAGTGTATTAGTCCTGAATCAAATTTGAGTTGCCGTAATTAATGTCGAAATCTTTAAATAAAGAGTTATAACGAGCAGTATCAACAGACATAGTGTATTCCTGGATTACTCTGAAGACACTAACTTGTCTTATATTTTGGTACCCCAACGTGTCATGCTTCTTTCATACCCAACTTTATAAACAAGCTAGAATCGAACTAAAGCATTGTGGCATTCTCTCTCCAATAATACTAGTGAAGTTTCCAAGATACGCTGTCTTGGTACCATTTTAGTGTTTGGAAATTTCAGAAAACTTATAAAAATAGAAGCACTGCAACGAATTCTGTCGGTCAAATTTTGGTGAGGTAAGTATTACCATTTAAAATAACAAAACGGCACTGATGCAAACTCTGGATCTACAGGAGCAAAGAGGAAAAGTTTATTTGTGCGCCATTTGCTCAAAATTCGTGATGTTGATGATTTAAAAAATCGTGCTCTTTTTTTTTTTGGGGGGGGGAGGAGGGGCACTGCAGTTTCTTTGCCATTATTAGTGCCATGCTTGTCTTTTGCTTAAATCTGGTCCCTTACATCATTAGGTTTATTTACAGGTTTGCATCTGTATTTTAAACATTTAAGCAACTTTTTTTACCAATTTGATCACGTTTATTGCAATATTTATTGTAATGATATTGATTCAGGTAAAATTAATCACTGGGGAAATTTGTGGTATAGGGACAGAATATTGGCTGATTGAGGAGGCTACTGGCCTGATAACTTGAAGAAGTACGAATACATTGAAATTTGATACTCAAGATAGATTTTATTATGCAGTATTTTATTTCTAGTACAAATTCTGCGTTATTGCATTTAAAAAAAAATTTGAACTTGCAATTGCAATCATAGCAGCGCGCAACAACGCTTCAGTTAGCTCACGCTAGAAACTGAGCACTTGACTTCTTATAATTGATTTAACAACGTTAGTGAAACCGTGTGCGTGAAAGATATTTTAAATGCTAGTTACGACTTCCAACTAACTTATATCACATATTCATGCTTCTACTATGACAATATTCGTAGCAGTACAGGTGGATCTGACTGCAATTGGCCATTTCTTGGTTCATAATTTTAGAAGTTCACCTTTTCCTTTTATGAAGTTTTGCTAGTTCTATCGAATATTTCATTTCAGATTCGAGAATTATTACTACGAACATGAATTAGTAAATTAGACGATTTCCTTAGAACCTTGTATTTTTTCTTGAATCCATTGGTAAAAGAACGAAACTTTAGCATATGCAGGTAACTGTCTAAGTATCCAGTACCTACATCGAAATGGACCAGTTGAAGCCACGCCGACCAACAGTGTTTCCCCATCGATATTACAAACAAGTGGCCCTCCAGAATCTCCCTAAAAGGAAAAAGGATCATTCAGTATTAAGGAGGAACAAAACTTTTCAAAAATTATTCCACTAAAGACTTGCTAATATAATTTAAGAAGCTCTAGTACTTGTAGTAGAAACCGTGGTACTGAGCATCACCTACATGTCACTGTAAAATAAGACAACGTATTTGCAACACATTTATTTGTAAACCTTGATTAACTGGCCAGATAAATACTATGTTATACTAAGTTCAATGTTAAATACTATGTTATTAGTAAACCTTGATTAACTGGCCAGATAAATACTATGTTAAATACTATGTTCAATGATGAGCCAATGACTCATGGCCTCCACTTCTGGTATTTTATTATCATAGGTAATATCCCAAGAGCTAAGAAAATTATCGATAATTTTTTCAACTCGAGTGTTTTGGCCCCTATAAACTCACGAGTGTTATTTAGACAGACATTAATTTCACGAGTGCGAAGCACGAGGGAAATTATCTGCCAATAAATAGCACGAGTGAGTTTAATGGGCCAAAATACGAGTGTTGAAAAAAATTTGATAATTTCCATAGCTCGCAGGGCATTTAGTTAGAGAATTTCTCGTAATTTTTCATCATTCAACACTCTAAATTACGTATGCAGAATTTAAAAAAAAAATTATAAAAGTCGCTGCTGCCCTCGAAATATGGGCGCGCCTATTTGCACCACGGCCGCCAGGAATGAAATTGAGATTTTCCGCCACTGGAGTATTATTCATTAGCGCAATCCTCCAAAGATTTTTACTTTATACAATTACGTAATAATGAATTAGTAAATGTACATATTTTGACTTTTTCTAAAATTGCAAGAGTAAGTGAAAAAAAAATTAATACGTACTGTAGTGGAGCATAATAAATTTCAAAACGGTGCTGAGAATTTGTTGCTAGGTTACATTAACGTTAGGCCTAACGACGCAGTCCGGCTAACGAGCTTCGCCACCGGATTCTACGTGTGGCTGCAGGCGTTGCTAGGTTACGGAAACGAACGACACAGTGAGTATTTCGAGAGATTGTTTTTCCGGATTGTGCAGTGAGTATTTCCGGATTGTTTTTGGTAGGAAAATACATACTTTTATTTGAAATGAATTCAACAAACGTGTCGTAACATGTCAATTGTGTAACGCTTGAAGTGAGTGACTAATGAAAGCGTATCAACTTCAGAAAGCGCTCGTCATGATTTTCACGGTTTTGCATTACACTGCGTCGACCAATGAAAGCTACAGGATATTGCCTAACTGATTTAGTTTTATATTTAGCCAATGAACATGACTTACAGTGATATTCATGCAGTAGCTTTTGAAAGCTACTGCGTGAGTATCACTGTAAGTCGGTTGTAATTGGGCGAATTTAGTAGACGATCAAGTGACAAAATTTGTGTCAAGGAAATTCTCATATTAATTCTTTCCAAACAATGCTTGTGGAACGTTTTTCAGGTGCTGTTAGAGTTGACAGTAGGTACCAACAAGTTTGAAAAAGCAATTTCTAATACCTACCAAAACTTTGCGCAGAAGATAATACATAGATATTAGGAAAAACAATCATTTGGCGGAAATTACATGAACGAAACTGCGATGTATTTACTGGAGGTAATCAGTAGAAGGGTAGTCTCTACATTAATTTCATAATCTTTCAGAATCTGCCCCCTGAAGAGATGTTTAAAAAACGGTGGACTGTTTGCATTTTAAAATCATTTAAAAGGCTGGATATGGCATACTATAAAGGTTTTTATCAAATGTAAAAAGAAAGAAATTTGTGTGATGTAATAATAAATCCTATTTAAACAGACGACTAGTTGTTACACACGTGCGGGAAGGAGGCATGATAGACCACGTGTTCCTATTGTACAGCTACGTGTAAACACGTTACGGTTTCAATATATCAATTTTGCCTTTTACAACTGGCTTTTTCAATGCCAATACTAATAACCTGATGAAAAGCAATGAGTGAATGACAGACAGAAAATTTACAAATAAAAGCGATTGTTTGGATGCTCCAACTTACCAATTTCTCATGGAATGAAGCGTATTTACTAGATATAAATAATAAAACTACGAATCCTGTGCAATAGTTGCAAAAGGTGAAATTATACTATAAACAATAATAATAAATTAGGTATCGGGTAAGCAACTGAGTGGAAAGGGTCCATTGCGGTTCACTGATGTCCAGCCAAACTAAAAAATTTTAAAAGAAAGTAATAAAATTAAATTAAAAAAAAACATTGCAAGTCAGGTAAATAATTGACGTCAAATGAGAATTGAAAAATAAATAAAATTATTGAACAGTTAGAAAGTGACTGTTGTCAATCAACGTGTTTGATGAAAGAAAATGATTTACAGAAAATAAGAACGCCAGAATCCTTTGAAATCCCATAACTCGGTGATAAAGCAGTTATCCATGATAACAAACCACAATTGATCAATGGCAACGTTTCCTGAGGAAATTCAAGCTTAAATATCGCACTTTAAAATAGGGTTCTTTCTTAGCAACAGCTTTAAATGGAAGAGTGTAGCATTCAAGTATCAATCTGCTGTTCAGTATATCGCATGTGGACTTGTGTGAAGTTTCTTATTGGAATGTAAGTTGAACTAACAAACAATACATTCATAATGGTTGAAACGGCCAACAAGCGTCATCAGGGTTAACGAAACGATCTTCATTCGGGTTAAACCAAAAATAGGATTAAAAAAAAAGGACAGCACTGTAGCTTCCAAGTGGACTGGAGGGATATTCCACGAGAAAGAGCCGTTATTTAATTTTGAGACATGTAGTTGCTTTACTAAATTAACATATTTTTGATGGTGGGCGGCTAGGGGATGAATGTGGTTGTACGTACACAATAAATTCATTAAAAAGGTTATGCAGCGTGGAATTTGGTATAAATACACAAGAGACCTGTGTTGTGTTTGTTAGATGTTGAGCTAATTTTTGTTTCATAGCCGCATTAAACACACTGGCTCAGAACATAGAAGTTGCTAACTGGTTGATAAATAGTTTTGTTATTATAGGAAGATTGCGCTTGGTATTCATTGATTGGGGAGATAAATTTAATATTCGGGTGATTTTGTTCTGAATGTGCGGGGGCACCTTCTCTTTTTGTATGGTCTACTTAACAACGGTGTTAATAGATAGCTGGCTGTTAAAACCGTAATTTGGGCTAATTATGCACGTCGAGCTGAAAACATGAAATTTGGTACAAAAGTCATTCTAAGCAGTACAAATCTAACTAGCCATGAAACCCCTTCCCTCTAACGATGGAACCCTCTACCACCAGCGATAAATACCACAAGACCTCGAAGGTCTCCTCCCCCCCATCGGAGGCTGATG
>JAHWFP010052119.1:0-18658 GCA_023313725.1 Lithobius niger | reverse complement strand
ATTCTTCTTTTTTTTCTGGAGAAGGGTTCTATAATAGCATTTGTAGTTAACTGGTGATTTTTTTTGGTGTGGGGGGGGGGGAGGGGTGGTCCACCATCAGACGACAGCAGATCATTAAAGGGGAAGGGACATCTTTAGAATCAGATTTTATAAAAGAACACTCGATTTTTCGAGCTAACCTCTGGTAAACTAGGCTACATGTCAAGGTTGAGATATAAGGGGAAATGTAAGATACCATAAATGCTCTATAGCTGTGTGTCCAATTGTGACTGGGCAGACACCGGTCTGTAGTTGTTATCGTGTAATTTATGGACTTGTAGGAATTCCACGAAAGGAACAGTAAAAGAGCATGTCCCACTCATAAAAGCAACGTTTTTCAAGTTCACGGACGAAATTTAATGTTCTACGACACATGTTCTAAGACGCATGTTCTACACGGACAGACTTTATAATATAAAACAAGCGGCTGAAACGACTACCTAGTCGAACTGATCGATCTGCTCTGCGCTTCCGCTACTTCTACCACTTTCGTGCCACTTCCGCTTCATACTTCCGGGTTTTTTTAAATTCCTTTTAACTACTGTTTGGACCCGGAATCTAATGGTGAAAACAGTTTGTCTATATTTAGTACCGTTCCGGAATTTAAAAAGGCGACCGACGGATGAAATGACAAAGTCGTTGCTAGAGTCGTCCCAGATATCGAACTCTGTAAAATATTTAGAAGTGTGGCTCGCTAAGGACCTTTTAAAGGTAGATTCCTTTTCGCACTATAACAGTCACGGATACAGTTCTCAGTCCGATTATGTTGCCGTCTTACCGTTTCGCGAGATTCAACGTAGCAGTACAACGTCACTCGCTCTTCGCATCACAGCGCGCGTTGCACGTACGATAACAAAACAGCAATGAAACGAGGCTCACGTGATAGCATGAACGCCAACATGGTGTCTTCATAAACCGGAAACGATGATACGTCACGAAACTACAACAAACATCTAAGTGCGCCTAACAGTAAATATGAGCAGGATGCCCGAAAAACACTTCCCAATATTCAACAGAAAATCTCTTAGACGCCACATTTTAAAACGGATTTTTACAAAGGGATTTTATAAACTCTTGTGACCGTACTTGATGTAAAGTATCTAGAACTATTTATAGGAATCTCGTTCGGAAGGATTATCTTTGTTTCTTAAAAGCTTCCAGTTACTGTGTCTTCTGCAAATTGCCAGTCAACACTCGTAAAGCATTTCTTTACCCCAGTAGATGTTCCCACTAAAAACTAGACATCCAAAATCTATGTGAGAGCACTTCTTGATTACGCAAGCCCTGTGTTGTCGCCTTACCTTCTCAAAGATACTATCGTCGTGGAATCGGTACAGTGTCGCTAAAATTCTGCCTGACATGCAAAACCTGTAGTAGTGCCACCGCCTAAATGTATTAAAACTTAAGATTTCCTAGAACTCCGTCGATTAAATACAGACCGTTCTGCTTTTAATTGACGGAGTTGTAACGAATGTAGTTTTAATACTTTTAGGCGTTGGCAATACTGCAGATTTTACATCTTGGCTTTAAGATTAGACATTGTCTCGCCCTGTACTTTGGACTCGCAGCCAAAGTTTGTAGTTGGCCCTTCAGACATTTAAACTGGACTATTGACGTTAGACTTCGCGCTAAGGGTGGTCCCAGTTTGAAATTTTTTGGCTGCGAAAACTGTCTCTGCAAAGTCTGTACTTTTTAACGAGATTATTGAAGTTGGAAAACATAAATAACTCCCTTCTTAAAAAGGCCAGACTATAGTATTTAACTTAACGATTTTATTTTGCTTATTGTAATTTATCTTAAGTATTTTATTTTGCTTCAAGTTGGCTGGTGAAAGTGGCCCCGCCCTTCCTGCTCCAAATCCCTTCTCATGTGATTGAATTTTATATTATTAGCATTTTACCGAAGCCTAAATTATTGAAAATTGTGTTACGGCCGGGTCTCCAATTGTGGCTGTCTCTAATAGTGACCGAGTTAAAAAGTTTTGATTTTTAAATAAACGCTCCAGCTATTAATAGAGCGTTTACGGTAAAATATTTCAAAGGTTTTTATTATTATTTTACCACCTTTCTTTTGCCACCATGTTGTTTAGGCCATCCTTTTGGCTCCTCTGGTTTGCATGCACATCATATTCTTAACAGAAACTCGTGCATCAGAAATTGCAACAAATTGAACCGCGCCATTTTCGACGATCAAAAATAATAATTAGGTGCTAACTCAAAGGCATTAAGTGAACAACGTTCCACAGCTCATCCAATTAAATGCACAGCTCACAGCACAAAGGAGTGGAAACGGAGAAAGGTGTCATACTGTTTTAAGGTTCCAGGACGGGAATAGACATTGAACCTATGTACGGAGTTTGTCATAAGCGTGTACCAACTTGGAAATATCCTTGCTGTGTTCTGTGTCGGAAGGGCCTAAGCAGTTCAAGATGGAGTTAATAACTGATCGGTATCCCTTGATGGCGATAGGAGACAAACCAGCCTGAAAGAGATGTTCTAAGAAGGCTGCTACCAAGGTGACCGAGGGGTCACAGGAGCCCACTGCATTGTCAGTACATCAAGTAAACCATCTGTACCATTAAGTCTCATAGATTTTCACCGTGGATTCTTTGTGGCATTGGAGAAGGCGTCACACCACAGAGGACGAGAAACCCACCAACTTCAGGTTAGTCTTCAAAGTCTCCACACGTGAAGATGATGAATGGCCGGGTTTGGCTGTAGTATGCAGCCTTTGTGTTGGGTGAGTAGAACCAGTGATAGTGGTAGGGGAACTGGATTCTCTTGTGATCAGTCTAACAGGCCTACAAGTCACGGTGCATTTGGCCAATGCTGAGGTACCAGGAGAAACGTGCCTTTGGAGTAGGGATCATCTTCAGGACCTTCTGAAGCAGTGTAAATGGAGGGAAGGCATAGTTAAACATCCTGTCCAAGGAAATGCTGTAATTGTCGGTCGCCCGAGTGAGGGTTCCGGTAATGGGGAGACAAACTGTTAAAGCTCTTTGGTTTGGGGAACAACTTCCATTCTGTTGTTGGTGCTTTGTCCATCCTGGGTAGTTTGTTGGTGTGCACATTCAATTTCCACATATCTGCCTGAGCAGTGACATCACAGGAGGCAGTGACTATAGACAAAACCTATTCTGAAGATAGTGTTGGATGGAACTGGCGGATTGCATCCAGGCGACAAAAGCATTGCCTTCCACATAAATATCTTAAACATTAAAAGATTTGCAACATATTGTACAGGAAGCTGGTCATAAAGATCCAATTGTCGATGCCCCTGTTTTTGGCGTGTTGGGGGATAAAACGTCAACATAAGGATACTCGTAGTCATCTTAATTTACAAAGTCGAGTGGGTCAAGAGATTATCATGAGGATGCAGTGACTAGTGGTAGGGATGAACGGCAATACGAATTGTCCAAAGAACGCAATGGAGAGCTAGCGGCATACCTACATAGCGAAGTGACAATGTATCAAATTGGCTATGAGGCAACACGGCGATGAGGCAAAACAACAATGAGGTGAAGTGGCGATATGTCAAAAGAACGATGTGCCAGCGTCCCAATGTAACGATGCGGCAATGTGGTGATGTGGCGATGTGCCAATGTGGCAACATGGCGATGTGCCAATGTGGAATTGTGACAAACTATTAGTATGCATCGACGTAGATGTATGACTCGGAGGTGAATGCGACACGTGCAAGGGCATTCCTGAACCGCGGTGATGTGGGGAGTCCATCCTTTCACCAAAACTTTCCGCACACCCAATACTGTTACAACATGCTTGTGTAGTATGGGGTTCGCCACAGGAGAGAACTATGCCCGAACTATTAGCGTGCTCTCTTCGGATTTCGTCACCTGAGTGAACTACGTCCAAACACGTAAGATGTATAGAGTGCACATTGGAGGCATCATCCCTGCTCCCAACAGGACGAACGGCTACCAGACGTGGCGGATCAGCATTCACTACTACCTGTCGCACACCAACTACAGCGACATCACCTCGGGTTCAAATTTTAATTTTAATTTCGCACACTTTTGGCTACGTTTGAAAGTGTCTTAATGGTATTTTTCGCCTTTTTATCTAATAAGGAAACTGACTTAAAAATGGAATCGTGCTTAAGCTTTGGCGAGGAACTGTGTTTGACTGGCTGCGAATGTGACAGAAGCTTGACGCAGTGAACTTGGCGACGTTATCTCGATGGGCCTTGGCGATGTCCTTGGTAACATCACGTATGTCTTCCGGTCGAGGAGGAAGCGAAGTGTCTATTATTTGAAGCTGAGAAAAGTCGACCTGGTGATGGACTGAATTATTGTCAATCAGTGGGAATGAAGAAGGAAGGGCTCAAAGCAGTGAACTCCTGAGTAGACGATGGAGATAATGCATGAGGTAAATAAAAGTCCGATCTATCGAGTATCGGAGCGATCGCTTCGATTTGTCGACCCGCTGATCGCTTCGATTTGTCGACCCGCTGATCGTTTCGATTTGTCGACCCGCTGATCGTTTCGATTTGTCGACCCGCTGATCGTTTCGATTTGTCGACCCGCTGATCGTTTCGATTTGTCGACCCGCTGATCGTTTCGATTTGTCGACCCGCTGATCGCTTCGATTTGTCGACCCGCTGATCGTTTCGATTTGTCGACCCTCTGTTGGTAACATAATGACACCATCTTGTTTTTCGCAGCTTCACGTTCGTCTAGTGTTTCCTTTTCAACATCTTTAATGACATCATGAAAATTCGCCTGGAGTGCCTGAATTTCACCTAAAGCCGTGCCCATGAAACCACTAATTAGGGTCATGACCACCGCGGGAATGTCCAAGACAATTAATTGGAGGGGGCAAAACGGGCACAGAAGGGGGAGGCGTAGCGTGAAGGGGAAGCACGGGTGGCCTAATTTGAGCCAGAACGGTTGGTTAGGGCCGGAATTACTCAATAAAAACTCTGAAAGGGCCTTTTGTGAGACAGGGGGAACAGTAGTAACAATGTTAAACTTGCACTAGAGTTGGAGGACACTAAATTATAGTTTCGTCTGGCTTTGGAAGCATTTTTCTAGTCAGTCTTACACCACGTGTGCAAAATGCCTTTGATTTCAAACTCAGAATGAGCCAAACAAATTTCACGGATGTTATTACAAAGTGACACGTTCTACAGCGACACGCGGGATATCTGTTGCCGGGGGTCTTTAGCTGAGAGCGCACTTCATTATCGATGAACATGAGAGCATTTTCGAAGGTTTGAGAAGTTATTTTCTGGCGAGAGCGGTAGCCAAGACGGTCGGGTGCCAAACCATTGTGAGGTATGGGTGGCCAGGCCAGCTGGGTAATGAGCAGGGATGCCAACCGGTGGGAAGCTATCTTTGAGCATTGAGCATAAATATAAACGATGTTTAGCTCAAACAAAAGGGAAATTATGCTGGTCAGAAGGCTTCTTTTACCAATAAAGGGAAGTATTTTCGAATAGAAGTGAAATCTGCAATTTTTCCAATTTTCGTTTCCAAGTTTCGATCTGCCCTTGGCAATAATTATTCGTTTCGTGCGGCATACTCGCATACCTCGTATTCAGTGTTGATTGTTGTTCTCTATTGTGGCTGGAGGCTGCTGACTGCAAAAGCTTGCCCATGAGCGGCATAAAGGGAGGACTCGTAAGGTCGACGCCAGAATATCTAGCATAATACTACAGCATGTTCTAGTTCACGAACCTGCGCGGCCAGTTGTTGAACGAATGGTCGCAATTTCTTTCATGAATAACGTACGTTAAAAACTACGCAGTGCAGAATTTTAGATAATAAATACGCGTGAAAAATGTCACTCATGCCGTGATTGGTCCAGGCAAATTCCTTCTGTCGAGCAGGAGCACTGAAACGACCACGATGGGTGACTAACTTCTTTAAGACAAGGTCGACTGATGAAGAAATCGCGTATTTTGCCTTCCAGCTCCACCCACGCCAATTCTAGCACAGGTCTGGAACTTAACCCGTTTAGGTTCATTTTGGTGAAATAAGATTCTGAGGATGACTAACCAATTGGCTTGAGAGTAACTTCACTCCCAGACGGCCTTGTGACTAGACATGGAGCATGAAGCAACATGGATCCTTGTGTAATTATAGCCGTTTGGCAAATTTGAACCGTCAGTGCTGCATAGAAAAATGTGATTTAGTAATAGTTATTGGTTAAAAATCGATAACCGATCGATTTAAACAATAAATTATTTAAATCACGGTTGGGACGTCAAGCTAATTCTTATTTAATTAAAACGTTTTGTGTTTGTGAAAATGGCTTCAAGAAATACGGTAAGGTCATTCCATTTTAATTTGTGGAGGGGGAGTGGGTGTTGGACGATTCCTTTGGCAGGTAGGCAGACTGTAGGGTACGCTCAAGTTTTTGGAAGGTGGGTGGGAGTTAGACGACGCGTCGTTTCGCAAAGTTTGGCTTGTAATCTAGTTTGCTCGCTCTGTTCGGAAAGAATAAACTTCGATATGTGATGAAGCAGGGATAGAAGGACATTGTGCCGACATTCTCGCAAGGTAAGTAATTCTTTTTGTTCGTTTGTAGTTTGAGAACTGTTTCAAATCACCAGTAATACCCTAATAGGTTAATCGGTAGGAATGAAGGTCATTCCATTTTAGGTTGTGGAGGGGGGGAGAGAAGAGTTAGACGGAGGGAATAAACTTGGCATTGGCCAGCCAGACATGTGAGCGTTAGCAGGTAAAGGATTTCATTTGGGATATCCCGGCAAGTTAAGTAATTCCTTTTGTACGTTTTCATAGCGTTACGGTTTTAACGCTGTATAATTTTGGTTGTGGTGTGTGCGTTCCCGTCGCGTGATCCGGAAGTGTCGAAAGTGTTGAGTTATCGGCAAAAGTGTGGATTATCGGTAAAAGTGTGGGGTAACTTGATAACCCACACTTTTTGCGATGACGCACACTTCCGCTCACGATTAACGGGATTTAACCTACGGAAATTTAGCGTGGCGTTGAGTTAGCGTGACGTCACAGCCGTGGTTTAAATGCGATTACATAGTAGTCAGTCATATAATTAGCAGCTAAATGAAGAGAAATGAAACTGCGTAGAGGATAAGTTCTACTCCTGGCGTTTGTTGTAGCAGCTGGTAATTAGTAGTAAGTCGCACCATTTTTATACTGGAAAAGGAACTAATAAAAACCTTAAACATGGCTTTAATTATGCTATTAGGCAGAAAAAATGCCACGTGTTGTTTGATGATGAAAACATCTTCATCAGCTCTCATCCAGGTTAACTTTAGCCATCGTTGAGTAGTTGCATTCTGCCTAAAGACACATGTTAAATCTTGGCAGGCTGAACACTTGCGTGTGTCTTAATTACCGATCGTTTCAGTGATTTTTTTTTTAAGGTTAAAAAAGAAGAAAATAGTAGTGAATTAGTAGTAAATATTAGCGTTAATCGAAGAAACGCAATGGAACCATCTTTAGCAGTTCGCAATAATGGCTCCACTGTGTTGCTACGTTTAATAAGTTCATGTTCAATTATTCAACCATGTAATTTTTCTCGAGCTTGTTCAGCAATGCACATTGTAGCAGAATGCTCGCGTTATGTGCCATCAACATAGTGTTCAACATTAAATGCATTGCAGAGTTACACACCACTTGCAATGTCGTGCCGCCCACATTCTGGACCGAGTCATCTAAAGTTGCCATCGGATTCAGAGGGAACCACAACAACTGAAGTTCTGAACACAGGTAGGATATGTATACAAATAGAAAAATAAGGGTTTTGTTTTAGTAATTATATATTCATTTTGTTTTTACCAGCAATTTGTAAAACGTTTAACAATCATATTGCAAACTTGTATTTTATTTTTGAAACGTCATTTTAGAGCATTTGGTTTGTTTTAATGAGAGGAAAAAACCACCAAAAAAGTTCAACTTATTTCCGAAGGTTCAGTTTGGGGAAAAAAAACATAAAGGGCTGTGAAGTTTTAACAGAAAAAACCATCATGGCCGCTCAAAATGTGTTAGCTCTACAAGTCTAAACAATTTAGTTTAACAAGTTTATGAACAAAATCATGTGCAGTGCTATAATTTTTACGGGCTGTAACGGTGTACCCTTAAACTAACTGCAAACTGGCCTATATCGAAGTAACCGCCAATTCATAATTATGTTTCATTATAGCTGTTTCGTTAGGCCTAACGCCGTTACACAAGTTTTACTGTGAAGGGGGAAAAAATAGCCTAGTCCGAACTGGGCAAAAAGAGGAACGGGGGAACGTTTTCATTTAAAGCTTTAAACTGTATCTTAACAAATTTTAAAACATATAAATGGAAGGTGGAACTCTTTCACGACCGCCAGGAAAAAAAATCGAATGATGTGTTTACTGACATAATACTCGTTTCACCTAATAAGGTAAAATTAATCGTTTAGAGCTATTGAATGTTTCGTAAACCGAATAAAATTGACTAAATTTATAATTTAAAAATGGGGATTATATTTTTTGTCCTTGTGTTTACTTTTTTACCTTGTGTTTAGTTCGTTGATGAGGTTTTGCGTGTTTTTAGGTTTAGGTCTCGGTCTGGTTGTTATCATTGTTGAATAGGCTCTTATCATTGTTTAATAGGTTCTTGCATTGTTGTTACAATCAGCAGTACACACCGAGAGTTTTCTTCATTTGTACGAGTACGGTTTTCGCACGAAACATGTATAAACTGACATTAAAACTAACAAACCATGCGGTTATCATATCCCTATAATTTCAAAATAATTAGCGTGAGTTAGTTTTAGTCTTGTTGAGTTGTGAAAGCGTTAGTTGTGTAAACCAGTGAAAGCTTGCGGTATATTTTATTGGAGTATGTTCCATTTTAAAGAAAAAATTTACAGTTTTGTCATTGCGGCGTTAATGCTACGGTTTTATTGCTTTACTTTCGGCACCAATTTCTTTAAGTTTCTTCCCTGCGCCGTCTCATCCGCTTTAGGCCTACAACATAAAACATTATGCCCGTGTTTTATGTTCGGATACGTCTTCCTGGAGGAGGCGGCTTTAATCGACGGCCGCCATTGTTTTTGTAACTATATTGGATATCAACAAGGCACTCCACTACCAAAAACATGCAATCGATTATTTGTGTTCTTTCTGGGCGAACTCAAGATGCACCGCGGACACTATAGTAATTTCGGATAGATAGGGTGCTGTCTGTTTTCGAGCTAGGGTGCAAGTAAGTGGGACCCACAGATGCAGAACAATGGTATCGCCTGTCTTGTTCGATAATGAAGCGGAAATACCTACGTTACATCTGCACCAGCTCTCATCCAGGTTAACTTAAGTCATCGTTGGGCTCAGCCTTCGATTTCGACCCTGGCTCAGTGCTTCCAATTACATGGAATTTTTCCCTTTTTAGGGAAAAAACGCTATTGATAGAGAAGACAAATTACAAACGGGAAATGATTAATTGATTATAAAAATATAGGGAAACTCGGCTGAGCAGCATTTGCCACAATCCCGTTTGGCACACCGACCGATTTGTAGTCGCCCCATACTTTGACAGTTTTGGTGTTTGCCATACTGACCCATTTTATTCTTCCAAGCTCTACATTTCCATTGCATATCTACCTGTGTTCCTGCCTTGCTCACTGCGGCTGTTAACATCAGAGATTGCTACTAATCACAAATGCATTCTATAGGTATCTGTAGGTTGACCCTACGGACATTATGGCAAACTATATTCTGTCAAACGGGATTACGGCAAACGTCGACTATGGCAAACGGAATTATCGCAAACGGGCAAAAGGCTTTCAACTGTGAGTTGCTATTTGCTCGAATAATGTTCTTTGATCCACATTTTAATAATATTTTCTAGTGTTCCAATCCACCCCATTCCCAACGAATATCACTATCACCGATAATGTTAAGTTAACATATCCAAAATTAATATTTATATATTCAGCGTATTTATCAATTTTCTTCGTTTAAAGCTTACTTGTTTTTAGTTTTAGTCCGCTAGTATAGGCATTACCTGAACATTCTGAGAAAACATGAAAGAGGCCGACTTTTCAAAATTTTTGTTAACAATTAAGGTAACATTTCTAAGGAGACTATTTTGGGATATTAGGATAAAAGGTGAAATTTTGTTAGAATAAAGGGCAAAAACGGTGAATTTTTTCCGACACGGAAATCCTGATATAGAGGAGTCTAAGCACTGCTCTCGTTACCCTACCTTAAGTAGCTGTGTCCACGGACTGGGTGTAGTTAGAATGATTGAGATAAAAACACGTGGCGTTTTTTTTACTTTCGTATTAAACTCTCCTCTCCCCTCCCCATTTTTTGGACTTTACTGGTTTTGCTTTTTTAGTAATAATTAATAAAAAAATTCTTAGGATTAGCACATTATCAAAATTTAATTTACCAAACATTATAGTGCACGCTGTTAGTGCAAAAACATTTCATTTCTGGCAGCAAGCTGCATATTGCACATAGAACCTACTCACATGTTGTAGTTTCCAAATTCGCCGGGAGACACTACCGGAAATGACGACGTATAGCCGTGATGACGTCATCAAAATGACCGCCACACGATATACTAAATCTCTGTTATCTCCGGAACTAATTCATCAATCCTTTCATGCGACCTATTATTGAACAGATAATTTAGTTTTCTGAAGAAAATGCCGGAACAATGTACGCCGTAAATCTATTAGTTTCTGCGTAATTTGAAGGAAAGCACATTATGACGTCCTCGAAACGGCGACAATGCAATATACTAAATCTCGTCTATACATCCGCAACTATATCTCCGGAACTAATTGATCAATCTTATCTTGCTACCTATCGTTGGAAAAAGAATTTCATCTTCTAAATATCTGAACAATGTATCCGGTAAATATTTTAGTTTTTGTTATAAGGAAAACATAATGTGCATGTAATTATTGCCACTTTATATGTGGTTCTTTAGGAAACGGTACATTATTAAAGTTGTATTAATGTTCACAGTGTCTCACTTGAGTAGTTGCCTTCACATGCACACGGAAGTGTACGGGAAAGTCATTGTTTAATATTTTATCTCGTACCTCTCTTAGTACACTTGCAAGTCTATAAAGGCTACGTTACCCCAGTAGTTGTCATCCATCTCAGAATATCAATTCAACCGATTCTTTTTGCCTCTCTTTAAACGACTGTCTGAACTGGCATGTCATCACCCTGATTCTGATAACCTCATTCTGCAGAATATGAAGGCCTGCGATCTAACCTTGTGTACGTACCTACTTTGTTTTACGTGGGATGACTTCAGCTGTCTGCCCTTTCTAGTGTTGCAACAAAGGCTTGAACAAAGTTTTCATTCCAGCCACTACCTGCTAACTCAACAACCAATCATTGAAATTACAGCCATTTCTATGTGCAGCTTTGTGATGGTTGGTCGGCCTTAAACTGGTGTCTGTGATGGATTAATCTTCTTGAGAATACTACTTATAATGTTCATGGCACGGCGAACCATGGATGAGGCATTCACCTCATATATTGGGAACAGAATTGATGTACAATTACCTTTGAAACCTTAATGGATGTTTTGAAGGAATGGAAGGTTACCCAGGATAACACTTTACCTTCATGGTCAGCCTTGCTTCTGGTGGATTCTGACCATTCCATCATTTCCACGGGTGCATCAGTAATTTTTTCTTTGCTGGTATAATTTACCACTGGTAACGGTGCATCACAATAACACTTAGTCGTATGAAGAAGACTTGTGGAGGATTCGGGCAAGCCTATTCTGCTTTATTTTTCAATTGTCCTAGGTTGAGTCTGATTGTCACAGACATACCTTCTGGTGGGGAAGATGAAATGTTCCTGTTCCATGGAATGAGTTCGTCGATATACTGAAGGCTGTGTTATGATCTATATTATCAATTGTAGCACAAGTGAATACATTATAGATAACAAAACGCAGAATAAAACCAACTTTATTTACACATATAAAGTGGCAATAATTACGTGTAGATTATGTTTTCCTTCAAATTAAACAACAGAGACTTAACGGCATACATTGTCTTTGCAGTTCTTTTGGCAAATTAAATTATATTTTCAGCAATAGGTCGCAAGATAAGATTGATATATTCGTTCCGGAGATACTACAGATTAGTATACAGCATGGCGGTCATTTTTATGACGATGTAATATGTTTTGTTGTATATATTAAACAAAACTAATATTTATACGGCAAACAATGCTCTGGCAATTGTTTTAACAAATTAAATTATCTTTACAACGATAGGTTACGCTCTAAGATTGATCAATTAGTTCCGGAGATCACGAGATTTAGTATATCGTATGGTGGCCATTTTGAGAACGTCATAATGTGTTTTCTTTCAAATTACGGAGAAACTAATAGATTTACGGCATACATTGTTCCGGTGTTTATTTTAGAAAATTAAATTACCATTCCAACGATAGTTCGCACGAGAAGCTTCATCGATTAGTTCCGGAGATAATTGAGAATTAGCATATCACACAGAAGTCATATTAGGTTTTTCTTCAGAATAAACCAAAACTAATAGATTTTTGGCATACGTTGTTCAGGCATTTCTTTCAGAAAATTAAATTATCTTTCCAACAATAGGTGGCACGTTAGGATTGATCGATTAGTTCCGGCGATAATAGACATTTAGTACGTCGCATGGTGGCCATTTTGATGACTCATCACGGATTACGTCGTCACTTCCGGGAGGGTCTCCCGGTGGATTTGGAAACTACAATGTGTGCGCAGCTTCCATGTACAATATGCAGCTTGTTGCCGGAACTGAAATGTTTTGGCACTTGTAGTTAACAGTGTGTACTATTAAAGCCACCAAACGAAAGTTGCAGCGTCTAGCGCCATCTGCTGCCATCTGGTTTTCTCTAGCGCTTGCTCGGAGTAAGAAAAGGAATGCACAAAAAATCTCTTAAAACAAACAAGCCATGCGCCTCCTTAATAATTAAGTAAAAATGTGATAAGTTTCGTGCACCTGGAAGCAAGTCATGAAGACTAGCGATATTACTGCCACTAGATGGCGCCACGGTATTTTCTATGTTATAAGGGATGTTTTTAAAGTCAGCGGCTTGCTTGCTGAGCGCAGAGTTTGCTTGGTCTCGGCTTCCTTCGCTTTTCCCATTTTCAAGCTGAGATTAAAAACGACATTATTTGAAGCTTACTAAGCACAAACATGGCCGACAGTAACAAAATCAGTTATTATATCTCTTTTTTCTGTTTTGTCGCATTATTAGTATCGTTTAAGATGATTAGAGTTAAGACTAATCAATTGAGCTTCTGGCAGCTGTCAATACCGTACTTATCACGCACGTATCATGTAGATTTATCGCTTGTATGATGATTGTTGCCGATTGTTGCTCCGTGGCAATGGCGCATGCGCGCATCGTGCCCCCATATTGGTTGCGTAAGCTCAGCGAACTCAGCACCCTTTATCCTCGCTTACTTGGGTGGCCAGCAGCTGCCAAGCTGCTGACTTTAAAAACGACGGAAAAGTGTCTCAGCGGCAAGCGGCTTGAATTAAAAAACCGGAAAGCTTGCCTCGCTTCCAAGCAGCTCGCAAGCCGCTGACATTAAAAACATCCCTATACCGTGGCGCCATCTAGTGGCAGCAATATCTTTAGTTAATCTGTAAGTTAATCTTTATAACTTGCTTCTATATAGGTGCACGAGGACGTTTCAAATTTTTATTTAATTATTAAGGAGGCACGTGGCTTGTTGTGTTATTTCGTCGGGCATTCCTTTGCTTGCTGCGAGCATAGCGCTAGATGCAGCGATCTTTCATTTGGTGGCACTCCGCCTTTAAGTTATAAACAAAAAAAGGACAGCAACAACAACAACAACAAAAACAAAGCAAACGATAAAATCCGTACATTTGTACCTTACACTCCTAGCTGTAGACTAGACTAGACTGAGAAAAATATTACCGTAATTCAAGTTTTAATTCAATGCAGGATTGAAGTTCTTACATTTAAATGGGAGCTTGTGTAATTGGTTACCGGTACATAAAATTCTTTAAAACCAGTTTCCCTTAGTTGTTCCTCCAGACTGGCAATTTCAGTCTCTCAAAACGCAATGTTGAATGTAAAGTGCTATGATGCCTTTTGTCAGCGTAATAGTACTTTAATACACTGATTGCATTGGTGAAAATGACGCGCCCTGTTTTTAGCCAAGAATGACGTTATTGGCTGAGCGAAGTGACAGTAGTCCAGATGGGGGAGGCAATGATTCCCCAACAGGGGGACAAAGAAAATAACCATTTTTTTTTGTGAAAATTTGTTCTACAGGGGCCTGGCGAAACCAGCTAGTGGGTCTGGGGGAGCGCTGTAAGTTCCCCTAGTGGGGTCCGAGGCAGAGCCCCGGAAGCTGAAGCATTTTACATAATTTAAGAGCCTATTTTCGACTTCCCGAGACACGTTTGCACCACATTAGGCAATTTCGGCAGTGTTTTTCGTAAACATTCTTTAGCATGAGAGGTCGTAAAAACCTAATTGTGACCAAAATTTTAATTTTTTTCATACATTTTATTTACAAATTAAATTAAGTGATGAATTAAATTTTTTTTTAGTGTTATTAAATTAACGTTAACTAACACTGAATAATTTAGGTTTGAAAAGTATTATTACATACTTTTCAAATGGCGGAAGATTAAAAATCATGGTGGGGATGAGCTAAGAGGAAAAGGGCTACTAAAAAATCAAACTGCGTCTTAAATTTTGATTCTTTGCTCGGTTATGTTGTTATCAGACTTCAACTGACGAAAACTTGTAAGGAAAGCTTAACAGGTTCCATGCAAATTTAGCTAACGTTTCGGCTATAACCATAGCAAGAACACACAGTTGGCCCTCAAAAGGTATACGGCCATTTGTGAGCACAGTGAATTTTTTCTAAGTCCTGTATTGATTAGACGCTGAATTTGAGTTGGCGTCCTCTTGGTTGTGAGATCGGGACGTTGACCACTGGGCTGCACATGTCAATCTCCTACAGGTCCGCGCTTGCATGTTTCTCAGACGATCGAACACCTTAACACCTTAATGGCAAATAATGGACCCTAACACTAATTCGTAACGATTATTCGAAATTCCAACACGCGGTTCAATATAAATTCCAAAGCTTCCATCACGCTCTCTGTGAGTTGGCATTCAGGAACACTTTACACTGTTTTTTAGAAATAATATTTTAGGAGTAATTAAACCCCCAAACCTCCAGTAAACTACCGGACATTTTTAACGAGTTTTAAAAGCGTTGCAAGTGAAATACTTTAAAAACAAGTTAACCATTAATAAATTAACAGCAGCAACCCTAGCGACTGCATAGAACAAGCTGCATTAAAATATTAACACCAGACAAGCTAGATTGTCTGAGATCTGAAATTTAACGCTAGACAACACAACTCTTAAAGCTGATGGACCCATTGCTAACATTGGAGTTTATGAATAAATCTAGAGAAAACATTCGCACCAGAGCAATACGTAGATGAATTAATGTTTACATTACGGTAACGAAGTGCGTGTCAAGATTGCTAATGCAATGATCCGGAACTTAGTATTAAAATTCTCAGAGGGTCTAAGGAGGGAGAGGGCATGAACTGGGAAGCTCCCCAAATATTAAGTTAGTAGACTGCAACCTGGGGGTTTTAATGTAAGATCAACTAAGGTTGTACAGGACGGAAAAGCCAATGGCTGAAGATGGGTTAAATAAATTCGGATGCAAACCTATTTAAATTGCCTTTTGGACTCGGAGACGTCAGGAAGGATGAAAGTCAGAGGGGTGTAAACCAGAAATATACCGACATAATTTTCCATCTAGCCAAACATTTATGTAATTTTTCCGACTGATTTGCCGACTGACCAAAAATTATGCAATTTTGCCGACTGATTTGCCAACTGGCCAAACATTGGAGGGGTGTAAAAACGCCCCTGTTTGGAGTTGTATGTCAGACTGCCTGAACTGGGAATCGAACCCACGACCTTTGAAATCAAAGGCCGAGGTCCTACCGCTGCACCATACTGACACCCCTCGCCCTCCCCCCTCTGCTGGTTGCTTCAGTTTGACATCTAGCTGGGCAATTACTAAGTTTCTTCTCTTTAAAACACAAAAAAATCTTATGTCCTTTATTTTCGCCGTAACAATTTGCACTTTCCTTTCTGTCCTTCCGGTTAGCTCGTCGATCCTGTTACTATTCGCATGGACCTTGGACTGTCAATACTGACAGTTTCCCGATTTTCAGTCTACACGCGAATAATGTTTTCTCGCAAGACACATTTTTATTCTTGAGGGTATCTCAGATACCTCTCCTACCCTTTTTATTAAAAAAAAAGGCCGTTACAGCACACAAACGGACACATCATCTGCCATCTTTGAATGCAACAGTGTCCGTTTGTGTGTTGTAACGGCATTTTGTTCGGAAATCTGTTCGGAAATCTTAAGTTATTAAACCATCTTGGAAATTGTCAACAGCACCTTAGGGACCGGTCATTATTTATCGCTCTGGGGTTGAAGGAAATTGTGGGGGGGGGGGGTCATGAATTTGTTGGACCCTCTCGAGACGCGGAGGGGGAAATATTTTCAGGTCCCGTCAAGAGGGGTGGGGGGGGGGTCACAAAACCATACTAGCGAAACTGGATGAAAAATTCATTTTTAGACTCAAAATTGGCACTTTCAGCAGTCCATGTTTCTAAAAACGCCTCAACTTCTGGGGGCAAGCCCCCAAGAAGTGTGAGTGTACAAGGTTTTGAAGCTAGTAGTAACAATACTACAAGTATTTTTTTTTTTTTTTCAATAAACGGCCGTAAAAAAGCTTTGCTCCCTGGTTTCTTGTCTTCTTCTGTCTTTCAGGTGCTGACCATGTTACGGATGTGGGCATACAAGCAAACAGTGTGTTCATATGTAAGGAATATCGGTACAGAGTGCTACTGGCGTGCTACTTAATTTAGCTACAGCACTAATCTTGGCTACAGGAAATCATCTGCAGACAGTTTCAATAGGCATACGAAAAGCGCGTTTTTTCGGGAGGGGGTGCGGGGGAGAAGGAGTCACTATTTTTGGAATTTGAGTGGAGGGGTCAAGATAATTTTTAAGGCTAGAACGCACTACGTGGCCAATCGGCGCGACCAGGTTGATGCAGCCAATGAGAATGCTTACTGTTTATGTAAAACCAATAATCATTTTTATTGGCTGAAGCAACCTGGCCGCCTAGTGCGTTCCAGCCTTCAGGCTCTCGAAGGGGGCGTATTATACCCTCGTGCATAATTATAAAAAGCTTCTACCGTTTTGTGCCACAACTCGGTAAAAACAGCCGCTTATTTCGTTCGAAGTTAATATTAGTAAGTGTGAAATCCGAAAGGGCAGCCTAGGCTGTCTTTATCACTGGCCTGAGCCGGCGCACAGTCGGCACGCAACGAATTTTGAATACTCTTAATACTCTCTCAACAGTAGGTGGCGCTAACAAATGCATACAGGGGGGGTTCTTGTTGTAACTATCGCTTCCTATATTTCACTCCTTTGTCACAAGGTCGTCTGGAAGAGAAGCTGTGGGTTTCTTTTCCCGGATCCAGGCCAGTTGATTCAGCATCGACAGTATCTTATTTTACCAGAGCAATTTTACCAGAGCAATGCCAAAAGGCGTCAACAGTCCAGCACACAAGTGAATTAGCTTTGAGTCAGGAAACGAAATACACGATTTCTACCACAGTCGGCCTTGGCAGGAAGTACCGATCCGCTTACTGGTTCACGGTCGTGGAATACTGTTGCACGCGGAGATGCCGCACGTCAGTATTTTTCCGCACTATCGATTGTATTAAAACGGAGACAGTGTACTGTTAACGTGGGTTATACCTTCCTGAAAATAGTTACGACCACACATTCCACATTCGGCCGCACAACGAGAGATAGAACGAGCGGTAATACTAGGAAACGGCTTTGGGCCTGTTGTAGCGGAGCGAACAGTTCTTCATGTCAAACTAAAGTCCACTTGACTACCACCAGCATGGTGTATGCTTCTTCGGAATTCCGTAACGGTTCAGGATTCCAAATTTACAATGGTGAGTGTTAGAAATAAATTCGAAAAATTGTAATTTCTTCTGTAATAATTGTTCGATTTTCGGCAAATTTTGACTTAGCAATACGTTTTGGGGTGTAAAGAGATGTACCAAATTTCATTCCAATCCGACCCTTCTTTTGGGCCCCACCCAGATTACAAGAAAGCAACCAACCAACGGACCAACCAACATTTTGCAATTTGATGTCCGTTATAGGCTATGCTTCGCTCGCTCACTCTGCCTGTGGGCTGGGGGTAGAATAAGCCCACCGTACCCCTGCGTGTCGTAGGAGGCGACTAAAAGGGAACCCAAGATCACGGTTTGCTAGTGTGCCAAGGGTCTGCGTGGCGGAGGGTTTTTTTGTCCGTCTTGAACACTAGCAACCTCAACACTACGGTTTGCGAGTGCGCCTACGGTGTGTATGGCGGGCAGGTTTAACACCCGCCGCAAGCACTAGTCCGAAAGAGGTGAAGGGACATCCAGACAAACCGGGCCCGGGGTGGCTGCTTAGAGGATGTTTGGCGGTTTGAATCCCCTTTTGGGTTTGATTTCGATTTGCCCATTCTGGCCACTGGGCTTTTCATCCTCATCCCCCAGC
>JAHWFP010052117.1:2617-18453 GCA_023313725.1 Lithobius niger | reverse complement strand
TGGGGATTTCGTACCTGTGGGGATATTGACTTGTGGGGATTCTGCACCTGTGGGAATTTTGAGTTGTGAGGATTTTGAGCTGTGGGGATTCTGTACCTGTGGGGATTTTGAGTTGTGGGGATTTTGATTGTGGGGATTATAAACCAGACCCCATTTAACGACTACAGGAAGAAACGCAACCATAAAAAACAAAAGGATTTCATTAACAACAAATATTAGTTTCATTTGAAAAAAGAATGATTGGAGAAATTCACTTCAGCACAACGACAATTATAGTCGTTTACACTAGCAATGGGAATCCTGAATATTAAACCTGAATTCGTTGTATCAAGGTGAAACGTGTATATAAAACGAAAGTCTAGAGCAGACAACGTGTTTATATTACAGCACGAAACAATAATATACCTGCCTCAAATAGTTTAAAGATTCCTCGCTGCCACGGTAATGTAAAACCGTGTCGCATGAAGGAATAGGCCTAACTCTCAAACCCTTACTCTCAAAGTTGTTAGGTGCTACTTACGAAATAAAATCGGCAGGCAAAAATTAGGCCTATCACCTAGAATTAGGCATGAAATTTAACACATTTTTAACCTACAATTCTGATGGTTACTATTTTTAGATTATATAGTAGAGATCTCTGTTGCCATTGATGATAGAGGTGGGTGGCTCAACATTTTCGTTGGTGCAAGTGTTAAGTTTTGTACCTGTGGCAGCATTCTGAACCGTTTAAATCTTTTGATTATTGTTAAAAACTAACGTATTGATGATTGTTTGGCTTGTAGTTAAATGCCTTATTATTATTTTTTTTTGATGTACGGACTACACTTAGCACAGCAGTTGATATAAACAATGTAAGAATTATTGGCAGTGGCAGCTCAAACAGCGGTTGCTACATGTGCCGTTTTATTTTTAGTTGGCGGCAAGAGTGGGCGGTGAAAAGAGGCTACAACGAACTTAACAGAAAATAATTTTGGAGTAAACGAAAGTATATTAAAATAAATATGATACGTAGCTTAAGCTTATACTTGAAAAAAAGTAAAATAAGAAAAATGCCAGGAAAAGGAGCAGTATATCACACCAAAAGGCAAAGAGCCCAACTTAGCCGAGTGAGTATTACACCTAGATTTTTAGGAGCATTAACATATTATTACAGTTTAAATAATATAAGTTTAAAATGAAGATCTGTTCGCTCCGCCTACAATAGGCCCAAAGCCCGTTTCATACTAATTAAAAATATTACTGGGTAATTGGCGGAGTAGGCGAAGCGAGAATAGAGTAGCCTGTAACGAACATCACATTACAAAATGTTGATTGGCTGGTTGCACTTTTATAGTTTGGGTAGAGCCCAAACGGATGGTCGGATTAGAATGAAATTTACAACATAGCTTGGAAACCAAAGAAGTATTGTTGAGGTCGAATTTGTCCTAAATCGAACAATTGTTACTGAAGAAATTACGATTTTTCGAATTTATCGATCTAACGTTCACCATTGTAAATTCGGAATCATGAATAGATAGGGAATTCTGACGAAGCGTAGACCATGTTGGTGGTTGCCAGATGAACTTAAAAAACATGGTAAATAAAAACATCATTGCTTCTTTATAGCGAACAACCTTTTTCCACGTCACTAAATGAAATAATAACATTTGATTGCCGCATTTTAACCACTACATGAAGAGAGCAACCATAAAAAAACAAAAGTATTCCGTTAACGACACACCTTAGCATCATTAAAAAAAGTGCTTGAAGGAACGAAAGCTGTGTTTACACTACAGGGATGGCGTTTCATCCTGAATATGAAGCCTTAATCGTCGTATCACGTCGAAGCGAAACATATCAAACGAAAGTTACAGAAGGCGGCGTGTTTATACCACAGCATCAAACAACAACATACCTGCGTCAAATAATTTAAAGATCTCTCGTTGCCACGAGGACGTGTAATCTCTATACCGTGGTGCATTAATGAATAGACCTACCCTCAAAGTCAGCAGCGACTTACGACATTAAAATGCCACCTAAGAATTAGGCCTAAAAAGTAAAAAATTAGGCCTAAAAGCTAAAGTATGCCTAAGAGCTAACGCCTTTTGACCTACAAATGAGATGGTTACAGATAGATTAAGATATGGTTTTAAGATTATAATGGAGATCACTGTCGCTGTGTGTAATAGAGGTGTATACGCCTCAACGTTGGTGGCGTTGTCAAAGTTTACACCAGCGACAGAATTGTCAACCTGCTTAATCTTTTGATTATTGTTTAAAACTATCGCTCTTGATGATTGTTTGGCTTACAGTTAAATGCTTTATTAGTAACAAAACAAAAACCGTCAAACACAGAAAAAAAACACTGCCTTAACTAGCAGTAATTATAAATGCGCAAAAAATTCACTCACACGAAACAGATTTAAAATATAAACCAACAAACACAGACAGATACACAAACATACTCATGCACAGGCGCGCACACACATATTAAATATTTCAAACACAAACTACGTTCACTTTCTGACATAACCATTGAGTAAAGACAATTCTTGTTCCGTGGAATTGGAGTTTTAATTGCAGTTCGTTGCGTTCGAGTGAAATCAAATCCGTTTTTGTTTGTGTATACCTTCACAGATGTGCGTATACGGATATGAGCTGTAATGCTTTATTTCTAAACGGTGAAGCTGTTTTTAGTGCAGTAATTTGAAATCTAGGGAAGACACTTTGTGCAACAGTAATTCCGGATTTGGAATTAATCGACTCAATTCTACTTTTGTGGACTTGGTGGAATTGATTCTACGTTACACAATTCCATGTTATGAATTCATAGAATTGACTTTATTAATCTTTAATTCCGCTTGACTTGAATTGGACTTGACTTGGGTATTTCCCGAAATTATAAACCGACTTGGTAGACATTGACTTGATGACCATCAATTCATCCCATGTTGCATTCAGGTTGACTTGACTTACCAAGTAATCGATTGGATTGTCATAGTCTAGATTTGATTTGATTTTTATTAGACTTAAAATTCCTTGTTTTGATGTGATTTAATTCAACCTGAAACTCAGGCTAATTCCAGAAAATCCTAATCAAATCAATTTACTCTATTTCAGCTCCAGAATTCAACAAAATTGTCTAAATTTTCGGCAATACCTTAACTTTTGTCCGAATTTACCTAAAATAATGCTGGACTTAGGCGTAATTGAATGGAATTGGTCAAAATATTTCCTGAATCAACCAGAAACTGACTGGAATTAATACTGGATCATCAGCAAGTCACTGAATTGGAACTGATTTGTCAGAATGAGAAACGAAAATTAATTGATTGGAAATGATTTGAAATAGCAAATACGAAATATGGCAATGATTTGAATGGCATTGAACCACCCCATTGACTTGGTTGGAATTGACTCAGACTAATGAAATTGAGTTGGAATTGATCTGGAATTGAATTGATTTGATTTGACTTGCTGCTCACTTGATGTCTAGGTATTTCACTCAAATCCATTGAAATGGAATTGTGCCCATCCAGCTGCTGCCCAACCAGCCGTGACAAACGTTCCGTTTTACTTTTAGTAAGCGGCGATGGCCCATATCTTTAGTGTGGGGTGTGGAAAGATGCTAATAATAACTAAACAGAAACTAAATAATTAAGCAAACGAAACCCTATTGAAATGAATATAATACGTAGCTTTGGCCTAATTGTAAAAAACAAGCTAAAATAAGATAAAGGCCTGCAAATAACATCAGTATACGTCACACCAAAAGGCAAATAGCCCAAACTTAGCCAAATAGGTAATTCTCCCAGATTTTTAAGGAGCATTAACAAAATAATATGGTACAGTCATTAATATAATCACTAAATATAAATTTGAAATAAAGGTTTGTCAATAGGCCCAAAGCCTGTACCCTAGTATTATATATAATAATTACCTAGTATAATACTGAAATAAAAATTTGACCTTTGCCTTGACTCGATTCATGTTCATATCCATCTTTGATCTACGAACTAATACATTTAACACAACAGACATAAAATTCACCCCTTTCTAACATATTTTAGAAGTTGAATGCTTTTTGAGGTACAAAAGATCGTGAGTTTGGTGCCATATTATGTAGCGCACTAATACAGTTTTTATACTTGGAGATGATTTGACACCTTCCCAGCCGAAGCCATAGTGCCAGAAAGCGAGAAGGGAAATTTTGCTAGATAATGCCAATCAGAAATTCCTATGATACTTTACTTGCCACAATCAACATGAGGCAATGGACCCTTATCTCACCGAAAGTGTTAGAGATGGCAGAGGTCAAGAGCTTTTACAGCAAACACTCGTCATGCAGACATGTGTATAAACTCCTGGTTCCACAAAATGTATGCTTTAGATGTAAGATATGAACTCCATATAGTACTGATTTTATAATTGGATTTATTACGTGAAACAAAGTTTACTTAGTTTAGTCTTCCCTTTACCTGGTGATTTAGTGTTTATTATTGGTTTGCACAAACTGATATGTGAAGCAAGTTTAACAACTTTCAATAACATCTGCACCATCAGTGAAGCATAGGTTGATTGATGCCTTCAACTTTCAGCAACGTCTTCACCATTATTAAAGCTTAGCTTTTTCACATTTTTAGGTTTCTTAGCAACAATAACACTTCGAGAACAAACGCCCACTTTCTCACTGGAGTTTCATTTTTCTCTTCAAGAACAATTCGACCAAAAATTAAAGTTAGTGAAAAACTGTCAAATATTCCCCCATGTTGGAGCATCTTTCAATTAGATTTCAACGAGAATCTGTTTCTAAATATCTTTGTAAACTGGCTAACTAGCTTTATCTGACGGCTGACGAAAAAATCCGTTAAACCCTTATTATAATCTCGTAGGACCTCACCCTCGGATGGTAATGCTAATTTATTAATTTAACCGTTTATCCATTGAAATATTCAATATTCAGGGCTAAATTGGCAAATAAGTTAGTCTGTTGATATCAAGTTTGGTTTTGGGTAATTAATAATTGTTACGCAAATCATAATTAAAAGACATTAAATATTTTGAGTGGCACATTGTTTAACTCTTTTTCGTCCAGCTACCATATCAGCGAAATACACATCAAAAACCAAAACCAGTTTTGGTTTTTGATATGATATCACTCTTTTTTTTAAATTGTGTATTGACTCAACTCCACTACCATGCAGATGTGTAATGAAGTGCCACGTCAACAAGAAATTGGTTTTCAACAATTTGCTACTACCTTTTGCCTATAGGCCGAACCATTCTCAACTTAGTCATCTCCTTATAGGTTTTTGGTGTGATTTTAATTTTCTTGTAATTTGTTTTATTTAGTGAGTTTTGGTGTGTTGATATCACTCCTTTGAAGGGCGAACCACTCTCAACTTAGTGGCCTCTTTACCAGTTTTTGCCTTTGTTTATTTAGCTTTCTTTTTACAGTTGGTTTATTTTTCGTGAATTGGACGTGAATACAATTTCTTTGCAACGTTCTTTAGATTTATCGTGATACACTAGTGTGTGTCTACGCACGCATGTCAGTATACACGTTCTCATTGTCCAAACTTTGGCCGTCCAATGAGAGATGATGCCGACAATACTAACAATGGTTATAACCTATAACCTATAGCCTATAACAAAAATTTACCTCGTAAAGCGTAAAAACAAAATTTTTTTCTGTGAAAGTTGCCACTCGTTGTCAATAGAAGTCGTTACTTCTCCCAAAAAAACATGCTCAGCCGTTCCGAGGAACATACTTCCATCGCTGAGTATCTGCACGGCGGCTATATATATAAACGTGTATTAATTACGTAAAATCGTTGTAAATAAAGACACAATGAGCGCTTCTTATCTTCTTACTTCATTTTCATTTCACTTCCTTAAATCGTCTCCATAATGGGTATCATTCATTCTTTCTGCGTTTAAGAACGTACAATAGGACTAACAGCCGTATTCAGAAAACACACTTGAGGGTTTAAGGGCGCATAAAGGCAACGACTCGCCTTCGCCTTCTCGCAGCTAGAAGCTAAAAATTACCTGAAATTCCAACATGGCGGTGGTGTTATGTCTGCCGCCTTGCAACGAAAACAGCCAATAACGTGAGTGCAGAAGCGACTGGGAAAATTGCTTCGTCAAGAGGAATTCTTTATATTATTGTCACGGATTATAAGACTGCAAGTATTTACTCAAACGATGTCGGATTTAGCTAATCCAGGTAGCGTTGTTACCATGGCAACGACACCTTTGCGATCGCGTTTGAATTCTAGCTGCGATAATACAAAGACGAGTCGCTGCATAAATGTGCCCTAACTCTGTGTAAGGGCCAGTTTAAGGACCGTCCGCGATTTCAGAAATAACACTTGGCCAAGTTGGCCCTCCAACTCGCCCTCACCTTCCGCGAACACCAAGGGTGAGAAGTATCACCCTTGAGGGTGTTATAAGCATGAATAAGCTGTCAGTTGTTCGCTACGTCCACCATTTACGTCAGGCCAAACAAAAAACACAACTGGAACGGGCGAACATAAAGACTACATAATAGCATTATATGGTGAACATGACTTGTGTTGCGGTTCCGTATGTCCAAACCGAATTTTAACGAACTGCTAACGCTGATGTTAGCTAAACTGAACGAAATAAAACGAAAACTAAACCGTCAAAACAAACAAATAGTACAAACGCCAAGCACAGAAAACGCCTACAAAATGGAAATATTAAAAATACACACACAAAATGAACACGTAATTGCTCACACAAACTAAAAGAGAAATCATCCAACACACAGGCAATAAAACACCGCCTTAATAATTGTGAGTCTGCTTGTTTCATAAATTATAAATGCACACAAAATACATATGTAGCCACTCACACGAAACAGACTTAAAATATAAAACAAATACAGACACATATTAGAAAACAAATTAAGCACACACACACACAGATTTAACATTTCAAACACAAACTGCGTTCACTATCTGACATAATGACTGAGTAAAAACAGTCTTTGTTCCCTGAAATCGGCAGTAGCGGCACCAGGAATAATTTTCGGAGGGGGGGGGCACAAATTGTCAACGGCTTACTAGTAAATAACAACAATTCGAAGTTTTATCAATTAATTTACTCATTAAAAAAATACTGTACAATTAAGTCTGTATGAATATCCAACGTCGAGGAAACTATATGTTTTCTGTAAGGGATGTGGCCATGGAAAGGAGGAGGGGGGATCATAATTAATATGCAGTTTCAACTATTGAATAACAAGAAAATACTGTATTTTTTAACTGTTGGCATGAATACCGTTTTGATTTTGTCTCTTCTCTAAATGTTTTTGGGGCGGCACCCAGGCGGCACAACTGAAATCTCGGGGAACATGTGCGCCCCCCCCCCCCCCCGGTAGCGCCGGCACTGGAAGTAGGAGTTTAAATTGTGGGCGTCGTTGTCAGTGGCATGGATGGTGAATGAAGTACGCGTACGCACTTCTTTTACGGGCGAACGAACGGAGGGTGGTGACGTCAGAAACGAGGGGGCAGGCCCTCGAGGACGAACTGATCAACGGCAATGTTTTTGCAATTCTGAAACGCCCTTGGTGCGTTGACCCTCAAGTTTTAACTTTAGCCCTTGGTCGATTCACCCTTGAGTTCATGATGAAGGGTGTTTTCTGAATACGGCTGTTAGAGTTCGGCTGTAAAATCTAAAATTATTGGCTTTGCCCGTTAATACTAAAATTTTAAGCCAAAGATGGTTGCAATAACAAACTTGTGAATTCTTCAATAAATTTAGGAATACGTTCGTGAATTGCAGTCAGACTACACTGAGTGTTTGTCAGCTCTTTTTCCTGTGTTTCGTGTATTTTTTTTATTTTTGAGAAAGAACTTAGCGAGTAAACTTAGGAAGAATTCATCCATTCTAGATTTATATTTGCCGCTTGCATAAGCATTACACAGTTGTTTTAGATTGTTTCTTGAAATGATTAAGATTTTCATTTTTTTTTTCTGTAGAAAACCGTTCGTGTCCGGAAGACAGCTTAGCACGAATGGAAATGTTTATTTTTGTTGCTTTCATTATTGAAAGTTTCACTCTTCGTCCTCCTCCAGAAGGAGAATTCAACTTTGATTGCACTCCGAGGCTTCAAAGAAGACTATTAACATGTGTGATGTGCGCAGAACCCCGTTGACATATACTAAGGTGATGAAATGTTATAATGATGAAATGTGCACACTCTTACCACCAACCTTGGGCCTATACCATCATGTAATCTGTATCTTGGGTCTGCTTGATTAACTTCAATACCGTGATAGTGAAAGACTCACCATCACCTAATTTGTTTATCCAGTTTTCTTCATGAACTACAATGCTGCAATGATGAAATGCTACGTTCATCAAGGGTAAATTTGACGCAATTTCGACGCTAGTCCAATCTAGTCACTGAAGATTCACCAATTCACAATGAAGTTTGACCTCAGTTATACTCACCTAAATATCCGTATCCATTCTATAACTCTGAAAAAAGTCAAAGGTGATGAAAGAGCTGCAAACAAACCCTACTGCCACTGAAAGGATTTGCACTGTACAAGCGGGTGAAGGATTGAAAATTCAGTAAATCTTAGTTTGTTAACAAAGAGTACAGAGCAACAACATAGTATGTTGAAGAATCCTATCTTAGAAAAAAAAAAACGATCTCCTATGAAATTGAAGGTCTAGACAAAAGCCAAATTATATGTGCTACCAATTAGATGATATGTAATTGTTGTCAGATAACATTGTTGCTGTCAATTGTAAACCCGAAACCAAAACTGGTAGAAAAACCCGCTAAGTTTCCAAAAAACGATCGGCCTTTGAAGATAGTGATATGATTCAACCAGGGAAAAGCCGCCAAGGTCAATCCTATGAGCCAAGTTAATCGCACCGACTAATAGTTCGAAACTTAAATGAAAACTTGAAGATTGCTACTCCCTTCAAGTCAATCTTCAAGTAGCAATCTTCAAGTTTTCACTTAACGTCCAAAGTATTATTCGGTGCGATTAACTTGGCTAATAGGATTGACCTTGGCGGCCTTTCCCTGGGTGAATGATATCACTACGTTCAAAGACCGATCGTTTTTGGAAACTTGGTGGGTTTTTCTACCAGTTTTGGTTTTGGGTGGATGTCACAACTTTCATAGGACTGTGAACGTACATAAAATTACACCGTCTTATCTTCGTGTGTACCTTTTTTATAGAGGAATTTCATTTCTCTGAATTGTCACATATATAATCTTCAATCCCATTTTTGCACACACTAGCTAACAATCGCTGATTTCGTTCGCTTCGCTCACTCAATCAGCACATCCCCTTTAGTTGTTTTGTTTCCCTGCATCTTCCCCTGAATTTTTCCCGAAGAAAAGCGTAAACCGAAAAATCCTACCCGTATTAACACCTGAAGTAATAACTGAGCAAAAAACGGCTTCGCCGTTTAAAAAAAAAAAACATTAGAGGTCTTATCCCCATACTCACAGCCCTAAAGGTACACGAATAAAAATGGATTAGAGTTCACTCGAACGCAACGAACTATAATTTGAACTATAATTTGTGTTCATTTTGTGTATGCATTTTTATCTTTCAATTTTGTAGCATTTTGCTGTTTATGGCGTCTATTTTGTGTGTGTTTGTGGGTTTACGTTTTGCGAATTGGAGTTCAAATTATAGTTCGTTTCGTTCGAGTGAACTCTAATCCATTTTTATTTGTGTACCTTCAGGGCTGTTAGTATGGGTGTATGAGCTGTAATGTTTTTTTTTTCTAAACAGCGAAGCCGTTTTTTGCTCAGTTAATTTGTTGGCTTTTTTCGCTTCCATTTTATATTTGTCTACTGTCCACCGATTTTTGTTTTCGGAAAAACCGAACATTAGAAATGGATACTTATGTTTAGGTTCTGCCAAAGGTTTGTCCCATGATTATAATTTGATGGCAACACATTAGCGTATTTCTCGATTTAGCATGCGTCATCTCGATGAGTAGTTGATTCTGGAATGTTTCAGTATCGTGGCAACAATCGCGGAAACAATTCAACTGGCTTCCCGAAGCCAGCATTGAAAAAGTAAATAAGTCACTCCGTCATGTCGGCCGCCCAATCAAAATTTAAGACTTTCGCACCCTACGGTTAAAACTTGAAGATTTATGGAAAAATCAAGACCATTTAATTTTGGTTCTCCACAACGAGCTAGCTAACTAAAACAACGACAATGTTAGTTTCCCGGCACCCAACCATTGTTGTATCTTGTTCGAGTGAGCTATAATTCTGTATTGTGCGCCTATTGTTACCCTATTGTTACATGTTGCAGCATTGTAACATTTTGACATTGTTAGCCGCTCCGCCTCCGCTTCCTCCTCCTGTCCAATTTTCTGAAATTTTCGTGCGCAAACGAACTCTAATAAGCACGGCTAATAATCTATACATATATCATACGCTTAGGTTGGGCAAGCAAATTCATCATTATTATGCACTACAATGAAAGAGGGTGTATAATGAAAGAGGGCGAGCGATCGACAATGTCAAACAAACAGATGTGACCTATAACAATCGACATATTGCATTAATAAAGCTAGCTCTTAAGAGCCGACTTGGAATAGTTTCAAAGTTGGTTGAGTAACAGTCACTGCATGCACAACCGTTGTTGGGTTTGTTGGGCTTGGTATAAGAACAGAGAAACGTCTTCCATTGAAAATAAAAATTTACTTCCATAACACAATTCAGCAGGGGTTCAAAGAGGGAGAAGAGATGGGGATATTCACACCACACAATAGGGGAAACCGGGGCCCACTACAGTGTTACGCTCAGGTATGTGGGAAACTCCTAGCCGGCGTATGTTACGCCGGGGGTACAGCTAATACATTAAATTACTGTTAGTTCCCTCTTTCGGCAGTGTTTGTGTTTTTCATGGTTGCAGTGGTTAAGGACAGCAGTGAGGTTTCGCATGGACTTAACATTTCTGCAACAGTTTTATATCTGATACCTTAAAGGGAAGCTTATTTGTGTTCCTTTGCTTTTTAACTTGGGTTCAGTTAAACCTTACCTTAAACATCATACGAGTTCGTTTTTGTTTTCTAATGTATTAAACTTGTGGTTCGTTCCTAAGTATACCGTATTCATTCTATGGTTTACTATGGATTAGCGATGAGGTGGCCGTTTGAGTTAAACCAGCACGTAAAATTTACGAACATTTTAAAGTTAGATGCTCAATACAATGTTACCGAATGTTGGAATTTAAAGGGTTAATCACTGAAGGGAAGCTGGTTATAGTTCAGCAATAACAGAACAACCTAAAACAACAGCAACCAGTTCATCTCTGAACTAAATTTTTTTTCTGCACCATGCATTCTTATGCCAAAAATATCTTTCTCGGTCAGCCAACTGTTTCACTGGCGTTATGCTAAATAAATATACACTAATTGTTGTAAATTGTATAAAGGAAAAAGGTAAACAAGCAAAACTACCAAAGGGCAAAAATCATACACCAGAAATAATGTAGTGTAAGTGCAATCACCTGTACGCACTTAGGTTTCATTATAGTGTCGTGAACCGGATTTGAGCTAGAAACCCATTCTGCTGACAAACACCTTTATTGATTGTCCCCACTACTTCATTGGAATAAAGATGGCTCTCTGGACCTATTATTTAGGTCAAACAGTGACCAGGGCAATATTCGTCCAAGAATTCTTGTAGCCATATGCAGTATGAGAGAATGCAAATAAATCTAAAGACTCAGAGAAGGATTACTGTACTATACGTTATTTCTAGTGTATGACTTCGCTGGTGGCTTGTTTCCTTTTTTTCAATGATTTATAGCGATTTGTGGATATTTATTTCATTTTTCGTCAAGCCTTTGTATTTATTTGTATTCCTTCTTCACTGCCTATGGACGCAGCATTCTCAGTCGAAAGCAGCTCTAGTCATTCCTGTGACCCTTAATAAAGGGCTAGTGAGTCATTCATCTTCGTGCCAGTGGAGGAGTGGGCATATCGATAAAGGCGTTCTGTCAGTTATCTGGAGATGGAATGGGTTGCGAGTTTGAATCCGGGTTACACCACTCCTACGAAACGCAAGTGTATAAAGACGAATTACTGCACTACACTATTACTAGTGTATGATTTTCGCTCTTTGGCTTGTTTTCATCTTTCCTTTGGCTTTATAATAATCTTGTGATCTGTAACTCCCGGATTCCAGAGTCGAAACTCCGAAACGGTTTCTCGTTTTCCCTACAGGTCTGCAAAAGTGAGTTCGTTGTTGGCCTTTATTTTTAACTTGTAACATGTTGAGTAAAGGGTCGAGTCTGGCAGATGTTTTACCCCAGATGTGAATAGTATGGGTTAAAGAATTTCGCTCGGTGAATCAAAAATTTCAAATAATATGTATAATTTGTATTCTTTTTTTGAATTGCCTGTAATTAGGAAGTGGAAAGAAAAGGAACTTGTAGTAATACGTTATTGTCATGAGAAGGCTAACCCCTCTGGTTACGCCGCCGCACGAGTTGTCCATTATTAGAAGTATACATTCTGTACACAGTCTGTGCAATACCACTATACACAAGCTATATATACTGCTATTAAACAATTCGTGTAGAGACTGAACTAGTAGACACTGTCAGAGTGCATACAGCAACAAACAATGTAAATGTAAATAGATGTCATCCTCTTTTTTCAAAACCACGTTTAAGACATAATGTGAACTTAAACATATCTACTCATATCTACTCATTACCCAAAATTATCCTCTCCTTTCGTGCGTGTGAAAACAATTTATTTTGTAACTTTTGCTGGAAGGTGAAATTAGAAATAAAACATAAACAAAATTAGTTACGTCGTCCTTGATGAAATCGACGAGTGGAGAAAAAACCAAAGAACTTCAGTACAACCATTTTCACCTATAATCTCCGAACATTTCCCCCCTTTTATTTTTCTCCCTAAGTCGTACTCGACTTCCCCACTTCGACCATTATCCCCAGACACTTTTTTTTAGTTAAAACAAATACTTTATAAAGCAATAAGTTTATTTTCATTACATGTACTTATATGAAAAGTGGCATTGGCCTCTCGTATATTGAATTCACATGCAGAATAAACCGTACCTCAAGTGCACACCTGAAATTCATTATTGGCATACACCCGCAGTGAGTTTCCGGCAGTTCTAATTTCCCGAATGCATACTTTATGATGTTGATCGTTCCAACACAAAGTGGGTGCCCCCGATGGTTCTGATTGCGAACTGCCAGATGTGCTGTCGAGGTACGGTTCATTCTGGAAGCATTCCCTCGATCATACGCTCGCACAACATAACCAAATAAATTCTCTTAAATGCAACGTAATTTTAAATCAAAATTAAATTTATCATTTATTTTTATATAAATGTTTTTTTTCCGCGAATCATCTAAATATTACCTACATCAAAATTCGAAGTACTTAAAATATTTTAAGTACATATTTTCTTCTAGAGTTGGTTTCAAAAACAGTACAAATTACTACACGTCCATTCAGCTTCGCAAGTTTTCAAACCCAGAGGTGTTGGAGTTCGACTAAAATGGTCATGCAGCCACTACAATCACAGCAAATTAGTAAAATACAACCGAAAACGTCCAATGTGCCATAAAAGAGGGTTATATGATTGAAGTTTCACTTTATCGTTAAAATTGAACACGAATGAAAATTTTAATTTTTAATTTAAATTATCAAATGTAGAATTGCGTCTCTTGCATCACGAATTAAACTATTCTTAAAGCACAACAGCACTTAAATTGTTGCAATTTTCTGAATTGCACATTTGATTATTTAAATTAAAATTTATAAATTTTTTTACTTGTACATTTTAACAAGCAAAGTGAAACTTCAATCATACAACCCATTTTTTTAAGGCACACTTGACGTTTATGTTTGTAATCCGTGCACCTACTTTATGGCATGCCAAAACCATTTACAGCAAACGCCGAATATTAATAAACTTGGCCTAATTCGTAATAAGGATAATTCTTCCTTTTTACTATATGGGTAATTATTATTGGCTCACCGGCGTTGTTAGCATTTCTTTATTTTTCAGTCTGTGTCTTGCAGCTGGCTTTACTGATTGGCTTTGTTCGCTAATTACAATGTTTAAAACAATGTAAGACAATAAAATTGATTGTTCAGGGTCCCGTAACTCCGAATGGCTCGACCAATTGTAAAAGTCTCTCTGAGGATGAAGGAGAAAGACATTTTTGGCTTAGATCATGTTTCAGATTTTAGGTAGGTGGACTATTTTTGGTGTGAAATGGTGGCAGAACCATAAGAATAACAAGTGAACAGTTGCTAAAAGTTGTCAAATTTACGTGTGGCTGTCTAAGTTTACTCTTGCACATAATTACATAATTTTTGGTATCATATACCTGTCATACTATCCATGTATCTGAACAAGTTTGGTCGAAAAATATTGAATAGGGACTGAGATGTTGATTGTTTTAGTATTGCTGGATGAGGACTTTAATCCTCGCTGAGTATGATTAAAAAAAAACAAAATGAAAAGTTTGCAATGTTACACTAATTGTAAAAACATATGAAGGTATCATTAAAAAAAACACTTTAGATAAAATGTCTTTGCCAAATTTCATTTTAAAAGCGTTCTGCAAAGCGCCCATTCAATAAAGAAACCGAATCTTAAACATTATTAAAGGAAAAAACGACCAGAATGTTGCCGTAACAAATGAAGTGCCACTTTTTTTAAGTTTACATTTATATTTTAACTGTTAACTATTGAGTGCATCAGAAATGCATAAAGATACATAGCGAAATTTACCTTTTGCGTAAGAAACCCACAACCAATACTAATTTTACCAAAACTCGATAACTACCGAACAATATGGTATTATAATAAAACCCAACAAGTGGAAAGGGACCCATCAAGTGTAAAGAGCAATAATAGCTTTCACCAAATTTCTTGTCCCAACCTTGTCCATTCATCTTAAATTCGTAGATTCGTTATTACTAAAGCTTTAATAATCTGGGTGCGGAACATTAACTTGGCTGCATCCATTTTGGCTCTAATATCGTTATTCTCTGTACCAAAAAATTATGGATCCATTTAACCTTATGGAGGCTTTGAAATGATTAAGGTTCTTTGTAGAAAGTTCACAACTATAAATCTGCAAAATTGAACTAATGTGCAATATTTTGCTCGTTGATTCAATGCAATAAATTCTTAGCAAGGGTTGCCCCTAATAAAGAAGAACTTTAGTGCAACCGATATTCCCAATAAGCACTTACGGACATTTTTCGCTAATAACAGACGCATTCGTACTAGAAGTACACACTTTATTGAGCTATTACTTTGGTTAGCCTTTTTAAAGCATTCATTCAAGAAATTCTGGATTATCGCAGTTTAGGACTAAACCATATTTCTTCATTAAAGCAGCGTGCTTTGTAGGAACGGAACACACTAAGGTGTTCGCAACCGAATCAAGAACAACATTTTGGGTACTTAGTACCATCCCAGTCTTTACAGACATCACCCTCTTTGCCGCAAATCTCCTCCTGGAAAGGTACAAAACAATCGTATTAGAACGTAAATAAATGTTTTTTTAAGATTAGGGCTAATCTATCTGTGTGTGCAGGGACGAAAGGTGCATGCGTGATAGCTTGTACAGAACTTGTTGGTGTGGGTGCAAAATCTGAGGAAGTTAAGAGGATACTAGATTGACAATTTGACAGAAATTTAGTTAATCAGATTTAAGTATAATACAGCCAGATCTTCAAAAACCAGAATGAACTTTGCTCTGGAAACAAATTAGCGAAACTGTACGTTACAATTTGTTGAAGAAAGCCAAGCAGTCAGGATTCAAGAGTGGCCT
>JAHWFP010052093.1:0-15699 GCA_023313725.1 Lithobius niger | reverse complement strand
AAGCATTGGTTACTAGTCATTGTCTCTTTGCTATAGCCTGTTAGTAATGCTAGCGTCCTCAATCAAGAGACTTAGCAATGACCAGTAGAGTTCCTATTCCCCATGGAACGTAAAAGGGAGATAGCTGCATGGGAGAGGGGCCGAACCGTTGCGGATCAACAGTGTCGTTAAAGGGTATGAGTAAACGCTCCCACATATGCCCTTTAACAACCGTGTTGATCTGCAACAGTTCGGCCCATCTCCCACGCAGTTATCTTGCTTTTACATTCCGTGGGAATAGGAACTCTACTGGTCATCGCTATGACTTTTAATTGAGGACGCCGGCGTTATAATCAGGCTATAGCAAAAAGACAATGACTAGTAAACAATGCTTCATAAGAATAGTTTTCGGTCGAGGCATGTAACACCTTACAACTTGTTGTTGATATATTCATTGTTTCATACCTATGTCATTATATTCTATGCTCACTACCCGTTTACCTGTAACGATGCAACAATTGTTGAACCTCACCGATTTACTGCTTGGAGTAGGTTGTTCGATTGTTACCCTCTATAAAACGACTCGATAACCCCATTGTTGCGTGCCTCCTTACCCCTGTCCTCTCTTTTATATGTCCTTCCTCAGCTCAGCTTTAAGGCAGTGATCCTCGGACTTCTACTTCTATATGACGACCGGGCTCGTGGGGGTCAAGAAGTTCTTCCACCATCTTAACGGATCCATGGATCTCACGCTCTGCCCCCATATGCAACTGAACACAGGACCAACCCATGACAACCACCACCTAAGCCGCGTGTTCCCAAGATTATTTTCTGCTACCAAGACTTTTTCCCATTTCGAGGGGATGGAATTCGTCGTACCCTGTTTCAGAGAAGTAAGCTGTAAGGGTAAATTAAAAAAAATTGACTCTTTTCAATTATAGATTTTTTCAGACGCATCTTTTTATACTCCACATTATGAAATGATGAAACTTCTTCATCGAAATGAATTTTTGACATATACATACTCATTGGATTATGCTCCAAGTGTAGGAATTAATGAAACATGGGGTAAGTAAAATATTGTCAAAGCTAGTGTGGTGACATAAATGTGCAGCTAATTTAAAAGTAAGCCTATATATGGCATGCGAGTGCTCTCTAAAAAAAGGGGAGCAATATTGTTGCTTTTGAATAATCTATCAACTTACTTAGGCCTACATCCAACCACGTACATGCTATGGACTTCCCTTTTGATGTTGGGGATCACAAAAACACCCCGCAGATAGACCAGTTAACACTTACAAAGTCAACGAGAATTCTGAAGTGTAACTGTTTATCACCATCATTTAATCTTAAAATCTTTAAACGTAGATACGTGTTGCTCAAATAGACATTTATAATGTACTCGCAGTTCAAGTATGCCACTTTGAAGTAAAACACAGCAAGCAGTTTAAACCGAGGTCATGAAGAATACGAACAGTTGTACGTTGCAAAGACATTACTTGCTGATGAATTTTTCACACACATCAACATTGTTGCCAGAATGTTGGGTGTGCTCCTAAACACATGGTTAATAAAACTTCTTGAAAAGTAAAGCACCAAAAATAGTACGTAAAAGCCCGAAAGATGCACAAGTAAGTCAAGTTGACGTTTCGCAAAATGTCCCAATACTGTCAGCCAAGTAGCTGATTTTCAACTACCAAATGTCAGGCCCAATGTCTGATAGAAATTAAGGGCTATTAATAAACGGTCATTATGTTATCAATGATACCGTTAAATCATCATTGATGTCTACACGTTGTTGGTTGTCTTCTAGAAATTCATATAAAGAACTACAATTGACAATGGTGTATAATGGCCAATGTGGTGAAAATATAAGCATAGCCTACTCGTTGGTTTGTAATATTAATAAAAGATGAAATTATTTTCGGCAGAGTGTGGTCCTTTCACACGGGCATCTATGGCGTACCTGGGATAATAATTGTGCCAGGACCATATTAACTGCAGTCATAGTGTGGTGATTCTAAGGTCAAAGGATCTAACATTTTTACTGAGGGACAAGATGTTTAAAAATACCATAACGCAAACGTGGGTTTTGGAATGGTCAAAAATTAAAGACCTTGGTACGTCAAATCCATCAATCACATTCTATGAATTTTTCCAAAAGGAAGGCTTAAAGGTTTTAAATAATTTGTGAAATCGTTCTGTAGGTAGTGGTAATGAAGTATTCTGAAAAAAAAACATCGCCAATGTTCTGTACAACCATGTCAGCCATGTAACATAAATGCAGGAAAAAAATTAGCCTCAGGGTAATTAATTTCATAATTTGGACTTAGGTATTTTTAGCACAAAATTAGGTAAAATAAACCCATGCAGTATCAGTAAGACCAGGACCACATAAGTGACTATACAAACTAAAAAAGGACTTACAAACCACTGGTCAGTGTTTCCACTCTATTAAAGACAATAATATTGCCTTAATGATAGCAACAACAATAATAATAATAATAATAATAATAATAATATATATATATATATTTATATATATATTTTATTGTCCACATTGCTCGAAGCATAACACTTGTGTGAGCGACAATACACAGTACATACATATATTAAATGGTACATACATAAGAAAATAAATAATATATACATAAAGTGAATAAATAGCACATACATACACATTTACACATCCATTGCTTTATTTACACTAATATTTACATTTTTATTATTTACTTCATTCCTAATTATACCCTACGTTTATACTTTTCTATTTTGTATACCCTTCTACCAAATTTAATTTTAACGTTTTTTTTTAATGTGCAGATACTTGTATAATTTGTTAACTTTTTATCTAGATTATGAAATATATTTGGAATGTAATATGCTCTATTTCTTGTTCCATACGAGTTGTTCCATTCAGGATTTTTTAATTTAATTGAGGTAGTTCTAAGTTCTCTTTTTGATTCTTGAGGATCCTTATATATACTACTATAGTAATTATTTGTTATAATCACATAATCACGTAGGTCTTCAATTTTTAAAATATTGGTTTTATAGTAAATTTCATTAGTATTTTCATTTTCAGTTCCGAAAAGTACTTTTACAAGTTTATTTTGTACTCTTTGTAATCGAATTAGGATATATCGTATAATACTTTCAATCCAGGCATTATAAACTATTTTTTTATTTGTTTTATTTAGCATGTTTTTTATCCTGTATAATGTCGGTAGCATTTGTCTTAGTTTAATTATTAGATTCGTTATGTGTTCTTTAAAGTCCCATCTTGCATCAATGTACATTCCTAAATATTTTATTGTTTTTTTTAATTCTAAATTTTTGCATGTATTCGTACAGGTGTGTCTCTCGTTAGATTCCAATAACTCTATGCAGTTTCCTGAATGGTTAACAATATTACATTGATTGTACATTTTCATTTTTGGAACGGTAATGTCTATTTGTATTATTATTTTCTTTGCTGATGTATAATTCATTGTCTGTTAACCACCCGTTTATCATATTGTAATCTTTTTGTAGGTTTTGTATCATATCTTTATAAACATAATTTATTGAGATCAATATTGTGTCATCAGCAAACATATAAATTAACGTATTTTTTGTATAATCTTCTATATCATTTACATATATAAAAAATAATAAGGACCCAATACTGATCCTTGTGGTACTCTAAACAGTACATCTCTATGGTTACTATACTCATTGTCTATTTTTAATGTTGCTTTTCTGTTTGTTAAGTAACTTGTAATTATACCAAGAACTTTACCCCTCAAGCCTATTATTTCACATTTTCTAAGTAGCTTACCATGATCAAATGTATCAAATGATTTTTGCAGATCTATGAGTATAGCTCCAACGTATTTTTTCTCATTTAGTGCTTTTGTTATTACGTCATTTATTTGAATTAATAGGTCAGTTGTACTTTTTTTCTTTGTGTATCCGTACTGCATATTTTTTAGTAATTTATATTTATCTAGGAAATTTCTTATTTTATTTGAAAATTTTTTCTATTATTTTATCTAATATTGATAATAGAGAGATTGGTCTATAATTGTCCATATTATCTTTTTCTCCCTCTTTGTATATTGGTCTTAACACTTGTATTTTCAATTTTTCTGGCCACACTTCTTTCTCAATCATACTTTTTATTAATATACAAATAAATTTTGCTGTATTATCTTGTGCTTCTTTAAAATTAGACGTATTAAATCCACCAATTCCTGTGGCATTTGTATGTTTTAATTCATTTATATTTGTTATAATTTCCGCGTTAGTTGGTTCATGTATATAGATAGTAGTTATACGTTTTGTTTCCACTTTTGATTTAATATGTTTATATACCTTATTATAATGGTTACTTTGTTTATAACTATTTATTTTATGTTCAAATTTCTGTCTCAGATTTGGAATTTGACTTCCAAAGTTATCGTTAAAATCATTTCGTAGCTTGTTTAAGTCTGTTTGTGCGAAAGTTTTTTTTATTTTGTCATCAATATTCTCTTTTCCTTTACTTTATCCACTAATTTCCTTAACAGTTTCCCAAAGTTTCTTAGTATCTTTTCCTGCATGCTCTAGTTTTAACTTGTAGTATTTTTGTTTACATTCAGTAATTTTCAAATTTACTTTACATTTTAATTCCCTATACTGTTTTAACTTATCTATTTTGCTATTTCCTCCATCCTGTCTTAGTTTTTTCCACATCTGATTTTTTTTATTTATTAAATCTAAGATTTCTTGTGTCATCCATTCGTTTTGTTCCTTGATTTTTATTTTTTTATCATTTTTATTTCCTCTGTGATTTTCCCTATGTTCGATATTCTTTTCATAGATATTTTGTATTTCATTATGTATAATATTATATATTTCATTTGGACATCCTATGTCTTTCAATTTATCCCAGTTTATTAATTTGTTTTAGGTCCCTTACTATATTTTTCGATTATATTTTAATTTCATATTGTATTCAACATTTAAAGTTTTTTCTTCCTTTTGCACGCTATGTCCAGGCTTCCATATCCAACATGTAGTGAAATAGTGATCTGCAATTTTGATATTTATTGTACCACCATTTACCTCAGTTTGCTTATTGTTTAATTTTACAAAAATATGGTCGATACATGACTTTTGAAAGGTTAGTTGGTTATTTAATGTTATGAACTCTTCCCTCGTTGGCGATTCAATTATTTTTTCAAAACCATTTCGAGCCATCATATTTTCATATTTGTCAATATTTATTTGATCATGTTTATCGCCTGTATTTTCTTCATATTTTAATATGTCAATGTTCATATCTCCTATCAAAATTACATTTTCTTTAGTTTTTCTACTGCCAATTTCTTTTAAATATTTTTTTAAATCTTTGATAAACATTATTTTATTCGTTTCTGGCCTTCTGTAGGTTATTATAATTTTATACTTTTGCAAATCTTTTCCTAATGTAATTTCTAATCCATCATTATTTTCAAATTGTAAACAATTTATTTTTTTCCTTCTACATTTAAGGTATTTTTTACGTATACCAACAAGCCACCTCCTCTTTTTGTGTTCTCTCTAGTAATATTATAGTTTGTATAGCCATCTAACTCATAATGTACAGCTTCATTTTTCTTTATATTTATTTCAGTAAGGGCAATAACATCCCATGTTATTTTGGTTTCTTTTAAGTTCAGTTATAATATAATAATAATAATATAATAATTTTATTACAAATTACAAGTTGATTATACAATTCAAATGGATACAGCCTATAAAAATCATATCAATCAACAACAAAAAATGATTAATAGTCAAGTCACGAATGCTTTATTTCAGCATTGTTTGTGCTTGCCTATACAAAATACACAATATTTATCATCTTTAGGTATGCCCTAATTTTTATTATTATTCGTTACGATTGTTTGAATAAGTCCATTAAGCAATATTTTCAATGTATATTCAATACAACAATTTGTAAGCATAATTCTTTATACGTCTTTCAATTCATATGTTAATGGGTTCTTTATGATTCTGTTTAATTCACTATATGTCGTACAGTTTATCAAACCAATTGGTAGTTTATTAAATATATTTGCTAAATAATATGCTGAGTTTTTTTCCCATATTCATTTCTAATTTTAGGTAATATGTATTTTCTTTTTTTACCTCTAAGTTCCGTCTTCGTTGGCTTTAGTATATTTTTAAGGAAATTTTGTTTAAAATAGTACTTTTTAATTATTATTGATTTCATTAAATTTTCAATATTTAAAATTCCATTATTTGTTCTGATTTCTGAAGTTGCTAATTTTGTTTCATTATTTTTGAAAAGTATTTTTATCACCTTATTTTGTATGCTTTGTAATCTTTTCAACATATAATTATTAATGTTTCCATATATTTCAATACCATAACGTAAGTGTGCTTCAATCCATGCATGATAAATTGTTTTCAGATTTTTTTTATTTACTATCTCCTTAATAGCGTACAATTTAGGCAGCATTCCTCGTATTTTTTTAATTAAGGTATTTATGTGTTCATTAAAAGTCCACCTGGTGTCTAATGTTATTCCCAAATATTTAAATTTATGCACCCTTTTTATTTTTACACAGGTATCATCACAAGTAATACATTCTTTGTTAATTTTAAATTTATTACAGTTTTTTGTATGTAAATATATTTCATTATTCTTCATATTTTCTTTCATATGCGCTGTTCTTATTATCATCCATTCAGTTTTATTTTCATTAATAAATAAATCATTTTGTAATAACCATTTTTGCACATTATTTATATCTTTTTGTAAGTTTGCTATCATAGTTTTTTGATCATAGTGAATCGATATCAAAGCTATATCGTCTGCAAATAGAACGATTTCAGAGAATTTGAGAATTCTTTCAATTTCATTTATATAAATTAGGAATAATAGTGGCCCCAAATTGGAACCTTGTGGTACACCAATCTTAATATCTGCCAAATTACTTCTCATATTTTTTATTTTACAGCATATTTTTCTTTTATCCAAGTAGCTCATCATAATATTCTCCATTTTACCTCGTATTCCCATTTTATTACATTTTTTTATTAGTATATCATGATTTACAGTATCAAATGCTTTTTGCAAGTCAATAAATACAATTCCCACATATTTGCCTTGATCGAGTGCTTGGCTTACATAGTCATTAATTTGTCGTATTGCATCCATTGTGTTTTTTTGTTTCATAAATCCATACTGATTTTCTGAGAATAGATTATGTTTTTCTAGAAAATTTAAAATTCTGCTATTAAATAGCTTCTCTAAGACTTTGTCTATTACAGGTAACAGAGATATTGGTCTATAGTTAATCATTTCATGTTTTGGCCCTCTTTTGTAAATTGGCCTGATAATTTGTATCTTACAGTTTTCCGGCCATTTTTCACAGTTTATTATACTAGCAGCTAATTTTTCAATAAAGCACAACGCAGCATTGGTACTAAGAATATGCTTAGCTAGTAATCCATCATATCCAACTGCATTTTTAATTTTTATTTCGCTTATGGCTGCTTTTATTTCACTTTTTGTGAAATTTAATATTCCCATTGTATTATCATTTATGGTTCCGTTTTCATTGATTTGTTCCATATCCATTATTTTCCTTTTAATTTCAGCATATTTTATACCGATTTTGTTAATTATCGAGCCATAATGTATATTAAATTTTTCACAAATTTCCGTTAATTCCATATTTTTAAATGCCTTAATGATACTTATATCATTATTATCATACTTATTACATCCTGTGATTTCATTAATCTTTTGCCACATTGTTTTAATTTTATTTTTGCTATTATTTATTTCTTTTTCATAATATTTAAATTTCTCATTTTTAATTTCTTTAGCCACTAGTTTTTTTAGTTTTTTTATATTCATTATTTATATTTCCTTGGTTAGCACTTTTATTTCTAATTTTCTGCCACAGTTTATTTTTTTGGTTTATAAGTTTTATAAGATGTGGATTCATCCATTTCTTTTTAAATTCTTTTTTTTTGTTCCTATTTCTTGTGTTTCTTTTTTCTGTTGTATTCACATCATAAATATCATTTAGCTTGCCAATAATCAAATTATATATCTTATCTGGTTCATCAAGATCATTTAAAAGTTCCTCCCAATTTGTGTCTTCAATCTGTCTTATAATATTTTCATCATCATAAATTGTTTTATTTATATCATTATCTAATTCATTATCATCAAGTTTCTCTTCCTTTTCAACAATTTGTATATCTTCATACTTCCCAAGGGAAACAAACGTAAAGAAATGATCAGCAATTTTTTGTTTAATCACTCCACTTACTTTCTTTTGTAATTTATTTTTCACAAAAATGTGGTCAATGCATGATTCAACCAGTCTGTTATCTCTTATTTCACTCCTAGTCGTGCTATTTATTTTACATTCAAACCCATTTTCAGCTAAAGTGTTAAGATATTTATCAGCTATAATTTTATCGTATTCATTTAAGGTTAAGTGCTTATCTAATATGTTAATGTTCATATCTCCGATTATAATTTGTTTATTGTCCTTATCATTATTAGTTATCAACAATTTTTTATTTCTTTTATGAAATCATTCTTATTGGAATTCGGTCTTCTATATACTGCAAATATGTTATATATATTATCTTTACTTTACAAGTTCAACCTTATAGCCTGATTACCAGCTAGTAAAATTTCAGTACAATCAAATTTAAGATTCTCTTTAATAAATATGGCAATTCCTCCTCCCCTACTGGTTTTTTCTCTAATTACCCATTCAGAGTTATACCCTTGCAAGTTATACAAAATTGTTTCAATTTTTTTTATATTTATTTCTGTAAGTATCAGGACATCCCACTTTGTCAGTTGATTTTCAATTATTATTTTAAACTCATCCCAATACTTTCTTATACTTCTTATATTACAGTGTATAATATTCATTTCATATGTGTCATTCAGTACCCAATAATCAAGGTCGTTTATACATTCAAAAATCATTTCATTTTCATTGTCCTCATCCATTTACTCTTAGTTGTTTAAAATCATCTTCTGTCTTTATCTGTACTATAACTCGCTCCTTTTCATTTTTTTTCATCATAAGTTTCCCATACTTGAACCATACAAACTTCACATTGTTAGCTCTCGCAAATTCCTTTGCTTTCCAGAATAATTGTTTGTAATATGTGGACATGTTTTCATTTATGTAGATTCTATTTGCATTTCCATTGTTAAACACATTATTATTAGTGACCACTTTGTTTTTCTTACTCATCCATTCCTCTCTATTTTCTCTATGTTTAAACTGAACAATAATTGAAGCAGGTTTCACTTTGTTCCTTGTATTTAGTCTATGCACAACATCAATTTGTTCATCTTTGTAATTTTGAATTCCAATTTGTTTTGCTATTTGTTCACATATTTCTTTAAGGTCTTCATTCTCTTTTACTTCCACATTTGCAATTTCAATGTTTCTGTTCCTACTATACTGATCTGTCATTATCATTTCAAGTTTTATTTCTTTTAATTCTTCATGCACTTTTCCATCTTGTTTTTCCTCTTCATTTTTTTCTTCTTCTATTTTTTTTACTCTTTGTTTCAGTTTTTCATTTTCTTTTTTTAGATCTTCATTCGTATTTTCAATGAACTCCATAGCATTTTTCATATCTCCAAATTCTTTTTTCATTTCTTTAAATTCTTGTTTTATTTCTTTCATTTCTCTTCTCATATCTTTTATTTCTTTCAGAATTTTGTCTTCCATTTCAGCAATAAGTCTTCTAATTTCATTCATGTTTTTTTCTGAAATTGACTCCTCTTCTCCTTCACTATATGAAGCTTTTTGTTTTCTGCATCTTAAACAACACCATGTTGCCTGCTTTTTCATTCCCATTGCTTTCCATGTTGAACTACTTATATTTGCACAATCGAAGTGATATTTTCCTTTGCAACCTCCGTTGCATATTACGAAATCGCCTTGGTTTCCCAGCTTCTCCTCACATTCTTGGCACCTCGACATTTTACGATTTTTTAGCTTTTTTGTTTTTTTTCTTCATGTTCCCTTGACACTTCCGTACTTTTCACTTTTCTTTTTTGCTCGTTATGGCGATGTATCTTACAGCTTCCGTACTTTTCCGGACGCGTCCACGTCTTAATTCACTGATCGAAGCACAAAAACCTCGATTCTCAGTTAGACACGGTATAAAACAACCCAGTTTTTTCAGTACGTAATTACTGACCTCTTAGACATCGAACTACCGCATCAATCCACCTCCAGTAGTTCGTTATTCTTCTGATTTTCACAGATTATAGCAGGTCGCATCACGCACGGATTCCAATCAATTAGCCTCCATCAGGGCCTATAATAATAATAATAATAATAATAATAATAATAATGTTTATTTTTCAATTACAATTACAAAAGCAATGCAATTCTCAAAGTTACAAAAAATAACTTGTGTGAGTTTACAATGAAAATAGTTATTGGTAGTTAGACTATTATACATTACAAGAAGATCAGCTGAAATGTTGTTTAATAGATTTATAGATTACAATTATTTTTGGTGTTATTTTTTTAGGTATTAATGGTGTTCCTGCAATTATTTTATGTGATAGATCTTTTTTAAAACCATGTAGTCTTGAATAGTGCAACATATTTTCTGATAATTCGTTATACAGTTTTGGTATGTACCAGTCTTTCCTCTTTTTCCATACTGATTTGCCAATTTTGGTACAGTGAATCTCTCCTTATTTCCCGTACTTCTTATTATATTTTATTATAGTTTTTGTATTTGTTACAGAAATAATTTTTTGTTAATATGACAAAATTTTTTAGATCCCTTATTTTCATAATTTTCTTTTCTTTATATAAAGTTAAGGTATTTTTTAAATATTATCTTTAAACATTATTTTTACCATCTTGTTTTGTATTTTTTGTAGTCTATCTACTAAATATTCTGGTGCATGACCATATATCTCCAGACCATCTTATGTTACTCCTTATCCATGCATCATAGATAATTTTTTTTTGTTTTTCTGTAATACATTTTTATTTTATATACAAATATACATTTGTATATTTTGGGTATGGTTTGTCTTAATTTTTTTATTAGTCCAAAAATATGTTGTCTAAAATTCCAATGTATATCTACTTCTATTCCTAAATAATTTGTTGATTTTTTTTTCAGTTTTAACACAGTTCTTCTCACAACCCATTATATTCATTTCAATCAGATTTTTGCAATTTCCATTATGTTTTTTTATCCAGATTTCTTTTTTTAATTTCATTTTTGGTACCGTGATATCCATTTGTACAGTTTTTTCTTTCCTAATGAACAATTTATTCTCAATAAACTAGTCATTGAAATCATATTGTAATTAAAATCATATCTTCATACTTATTATGTATAGATATTAATAGTGTATCGTCTGAAAATAGATATTTGTTGTTTTTTTATAAATTTACATCAATATCATTGGTATATATTAAATATAATAGTGGCACAGTACGGATCCTTGTGGAACTCCATATTTTACATTGTTCGTCATGCTATTTACCCCCATCCAATTTTACAATTATTTTTCTGTTTGTTAAATAGCATCTTAATACGTTGTATATTTTTCCTCTAAGTCCCAAATTTTCACATTTTTTAAGTAAAATATTTTTGTCAATTGTATCAATTGTATACTTTTTTAAATCAATAAGTATTGCACCAATATAGCCTACTTTCCTTGATTTAAACCTGTTGTTATTAATTCATTAACTTCAATTAAGAGATCTGTTGTACTTTTATTTATTTTATATCCAAATTGTACTTTACTCCATACTTCACATTTCTCAAGAAAGCTGTTGATTTTATTTGCAAAATATTTTTCCAAAACTTTATTGATTACAGATAATAATGATATAAATCTGTAATTATTTATTTCTTGCTTATTTCCATTCTTGTATATAGGTCTTATAATTTGTATTTTTAATTTGTCGAGCCAGATTTCTTTGTTTATCATTGCATTTACAATTTTACATATTTCTTTTGATGTATTCTCTTTAATATTTTTAATATGATGTGTGTATATATTATCTACTCCTACTGCCCGTATATTATTAAACTTATAATTTCTATATTATTAGCATCTTCCATTACCATTGATCTTAAGTTACTTTGTTTTTTTTCTTGAATTCTTTTTTTTTATATTTTTGGAGAATTGCCCTTTTTATATTCCTTATTATTCTCGGTTTCATTTTCTTTCTTTAGAATCGATATTTGATTTTCAAAGTTTTCATTAAATTCATTCACAATTTCAGTAACATTTTTATCGCTAAATGTTGCTTTTATTTTTTCATCAATATTTTTTTTGTTTCTTTGCCTTCTAATTCTTTTTTTATGTCCCACACCGTTTATTTATTTTTATTTTTATTGAAGATATCCAGTTTATTTGTATAGAAATCATTTTTACATGATATTTTAAATTTATTTACGTTCATTTTTTCTCTTTTATATTCCTCCATTAATAATTTATTTACATCTCCTTTATTTTTTAAATTCTATTCTATAATTTATTTTTATGGTCTATTTTTTGTAATAAATCATCTGTTATCCCTTATTTTCTTTTATTTATTTTCTGTATTTTAGGTTTAATTTTCATTAGTTTTTTTTCATATATATTATTAATTCGTTCAATAATTTTAGTGTAAATTTCATTTGGTTCTTGGTTTTCATCTAGTATAGTCCAATTTATTTGATTCATTTCTTGTTCTATTTTTTTATCATCATATTTCCAATGTAATGTACTATTATTAGCATTTTTATTTCTATTATTATTTATTATTATTTTATTCGAAATCCAAGCCATAGTAATATAATGATCTGCAATTTTTTTTCAGTTAGTATTTCGCCTTTTGCATTTCCACTTTTTTTCTTTATGAATACATGATCTATGCATGATTGTTGAAATATGTTTCTACCATTTGTATTTATTATTTCTTTTCTTGTTGGCGAGTTTATTTGACACTGATAACCTAATGCTGCTAATGTGTTTTCATATTTATCAATTGTATTTTGATCATAATTGTCCTCATTTCTATTTTCTTTTTCTAATATGTCAATATTAATATCTCCTATAATTATGTGGTTTTCCCAATCCACTTTATTACTTTTTATTATATCTTTTAGTTTTTTAATAAATATAGTTTTATTGCTTATAGGTCTTCTATAAATAGCTGTAATTTGGGTTTTTGGTATATTATTTTCTTTAATTTTAATTTCCATCACATTATTATCATCAATTTTAAGTTTAAGGCATTCCACTTCTAGATTATTTTTTGTGAAAATCATCATACCACCACCTCTATTTGTTGATTCTCTGGTCAATGTATAATTCCCATAATTACTTAATTTGTATAGGTATACTTCCACTTTTTTTATATTAATTTCCGTTAATATTATAACATCCCATTCAACGTTGATTTCATCTAAAAGATGAACAAAAATATCCCAAAGTTTTCAGAGACTTCTAATGTTGATATGTATCACTTTTACATTTTCACTTTTTTCAATGTCCTGTCTCATTTTTTATCAATCTCGTTTTTCTTCTGAAAGATATAATTAATGAATTCTATTGTTCAGCTAGTTTAAACAGATCATCTTCTTCATGTATTATGTTCACTTCTTGTGTGTCACCATCTTTTCGCATCATAATTTTTCCGTTTCTAAACCATACATATTTAAAGTTATTGATGTTTGCAAAATTTCTTGTTTTCCAGAATAATTGTTTGTGTAGGGTGTCATATTCTCATTAAGATAGATCCTCTTTCTGTTTCTATTTCGTAACATGTTATCATTATTTACAATCTTTTTCTTTGCCCCAGCCGCTGGTCTCTGCTCTGTGTATGTTTAAATTGCACAATTATCACACTTGATTTGTTCTTGTCTCGGTTTGGGATACGTGTGCTGCCTCTATTTCATCATCGTTGTGAGCTACGTTAAAGTTTTTTGCAAGTTCGCGTAATGTATCTTTCATGTTTTGATTTTGCGGCCAGTCCATTTGACTTATTTCCAAATTTTTGTTTCTTTCATATTGTTCCGTATCTTTTGTTTCACGGAACATTGTATTCATCCTATTTTCAAGCACTTCAGTTTTTTCACCTGTATTTTCTAGTTCTTGTATTTTCATTTCCATTGCTTGTAATTTTTTTTCATGTCAATATTTTCTTGTTTAAATTCTTCTGTTTCTTTCGTCACAAACTCTAAAGATTTTATCAATTCTTCCAGTTTGTTCTTTTGTTCTTCGTGTTTTGAGATAAGTAAGTCCATTTTTTCCATTCTGATTCTGTACTGTCTTCTTTCTTGTTCTGTTTTTTTTTTTCATTTTCCTCATAAGAAGTTCCGGGTTGAAACTGTTAATCTATAGCTGTAAACTTTTTTGTATTTTCAAACCCAAAACGAACACACTAAATTTTTTCTTTGGAACTTTTTCCACCACCACCATCACCACTCTTCCTGTAGTTGTAGACTCACCAAAATTTGTACAAGTCCTCTTTAGTTCCCTATGTTGCTAATTATCACTTTTTCTGAACTCAGCTCTTCTTTCCTACCTACATATTTCTCACCATTCTCCAGCCACTTTCCATCAGCCACCACCCAGCCGCCATTATTGTAATGATAACAATAATATTGTGTAACAATAAAAAGGCTCTATTGTTAGACAGCCTATAATTATTATTGCATATTGTTAGTTGTGCTGTTGTGAAAAGGTTTAAACTAGCAACAATTTTTAAATGGGGATTGAGGCTTAAATGGTAACAAGGTGTCACCACAATGGATAAGCTGACCACCAGCACCTTGACCCATTTCACGCCTCTCAGCTGCACATAACAGATAGGAGCCATAAAAAAGTAATCGTTATGATCTATCATTTTATGAGTCAATTTTTGTTATACAGTAGATCTTTACAGCATATAGCTTACTTAAGTTCAGTGAATGCAGAAAGGCAGTAATACAGAATGGCCATGCTACAGAAACAACACTGCAGTATTACTTCACAATAAAAAATGTTATCGTCACTGGTGATCTTCACTCAGCGATTTGTAAAATAGGCAGCTGGCATCAGTTGGCTCAGAGGTCTCTTTTAAAACTGTCATTTCTTGTTTATTTTTTTATTTTTGCAAAATTGTGGCTGATGAAGCATCTAACGCAGCCACGGCTGCCATGTTGTCCATGACACCCAGCACGGAAGCGCAGGAAAGCGCAGTTCGACTAACGCATCCCTAGCCTGAAAGAAGTGATTTTCTGGCATAGATGTACCATTAGTAGGACTTACGCAGTTTTTTTATTCAAATTTTTTTGCATAATTATACGATCTTTTAGTTAAGCAGCCTTCAATTTAATTTTACCTCATTTTTTTTTGAAATTGTGACTTAGGCATTTTTGCACCAGGGTCTTCAATTACCGGTGTTTATTCTTCGATATCAAGAGTGAAACGCTCCTTCTTTTCTTGCCCCACTCCATTCTTATTCACTCACTTTTGGTCTAGAATTTTTTTCTATGGTCCACAGCAAGAGTGGGACAAAACGGTATCACAGGCAATGCATTGTTCCCGGCTTCGTTCCCAAGGGATTGTCACGATTTACTATGACTACATATTTCAACAAAGTAAAAACGCTTTCTTTTGAGTTATCACAGAAAAAACTGGTGTAGGCCAAACTGCCTCACAAAAAAACAATGACGGCA
>JAHWFP010052091.1:0-14800 GCA_023313725.1 Lithobius niger | reverse complement strand
ATCTGTCGCCATTGGTTTTACATATGGTTCAAACATAACTTCTCCTCAAGGCCTGATGAAGATATCTGGGTGGTATCGAAAATTTGTTGGACTAAGCACGAGTCCGAGTTGTGAATTTTAGCGAACTTGGTAGTGTTATTTTATAACGGATCGATCTTTTCACAGTATGAATTGCAGCGATGTTTTTCGAGCCTTCTCATGTACCATCACAGACATCTCAATGCCCCTTTCTCAATGCGATGTAGTCGGAGAAACAGGTAGGGCGCCACTGCCTTGGCCGTCTTATGGCGACACCTGATGAAGACCGACTCGGTTGGCGTAATGTCACAACCCTGCAGACTAAGGCACGCCAGTTCACTTAAGCTATTGCCCGCACTTATTGCCAGCAGCATGCAGACCGTCAACGTCAGGGTTTTTAACAACAAACTCTTTGGTGGATACCAGGTCCGCAGTAGACTGGCCACCACTGCTAAATCCCAGATGCACACATGACAAGGCACTGGAGCTACGCCCCTTTTAAAAACCGCCTGACTAAAGGATGAGCCGATACGCACCTACCGCGCCCCACCCTTGGTGGCAACGCCCTAACGCAGCGACGTAACCCATCAAAGTATTATGTGCTAGGCTTGTCGAATATAGCTCCGCTAGAAATTTTATACAAGACTCTACAGGGGCAATCCTAGGTAACAAACCTCGCCCCTCACACCACTGCACCCAACGGGACCACTTACCCTCATATAAGTTGCGTGAAGAGTCAGCTCCGTCTGCTTCCACGATACTTCGAGCCAGTGTCAACAATTTTTCCACCGGAACGTCCAACGAACGACACATCTGCTGTCGATATTCCACACTCCAACTCCCGACTATTCCCCTAGGAAACGTCAACGTCCACTCCTCGCACCGCACTACCTGGTCGAATCCCAAATGGAAAATTACCCACTGCTGCCCTGGCACCGGCAGGGAACATGCCGTTACTAGCCGTTTTGCCCGTCCCCCTCGGGCGCCTCTCCAAAACGGCCACCTAACTGGAAGGGCGACTTTTCTCTGACGCGGTGTAGCCTTATGCACCACTGCAACCTCCTGTTGCACCTGCCGTAACAAGTCGTTTAGCGGCACACCAAACAATTCCGATAAAGTAGGCTGCCGAGCCGTCAGCTCCTATCGGAGCTCCACCGCAAAAACAAAGTGCAAACGGTTACGGCGTATCTCATTAACCGACAATAAGGCCTGGACCTGCAAGGTTGTGGCGTCGACTATCACCTGCGAGACCTGTGATTACCACGTGGAAGATAGATCTATCAGTTCCATCGCACAAAATTGGAGCGCTCGAAGCAAAGTGAACAGTACTAATACAAAGTTTGTTTGCATCTTCGCCATGGCTATGCCCAAATTCCTTTTGCACTATGCCATCCACCACATATCGGTACGAAATGGACTCACGCTCCACCAGCGTCAACCAAACATCCCTGTGTTCCATTATTCCATTATCCCAGGCTCCATTGTCCACACTGGACAATTCTGTGCAACCCCTCAGGCAATGCGGACTCCCGGACACACAGCAGGTGTCGTCACGTCCAACACACATCTTGGAGCGTTCCTTACACCAGGATCGCCCTCCAAATAACCATCACTGTGCCAGTTATCCTCCACATCCAACTGCTCACGCCACTCGCCGCCATATTCTGCTTCGCACCCGTCAGCACCTCGAGCCGGATTACCCTTTAGCGGCGCTTGCTGCCTTCTTTTACTATTATTATTACTATTACTATTATTATGATTATTATTATTATTATTATTATTATTATAGTAATCATTTTGCCACGAATCAAAGCCACTTTCGTAATGCGTCTCGCCCCTCTCGTGGGTGGAATGTCTTGGGTAATTATACGCCTCGTCACAGTAATGGTATTCACGGCTCGGAAATTCATACCAATTCGCCTCGTCCCTTTGACGGCATTCACTATGCCTCGGACCCGCATCAGTTCTAGATTTTCGAAAATCATTACTCGCCATCATTTGCCGAAATGCCCCCTGCATTTCTTACCCCATAATCGCCGGCAAACCTGATGTGGACTCCACCAAGCTACCCCATGGAATAGGTGGTGTAGTAGACACGCCCGTCTTCTCTTTAGGCCTAACACCGCCATCTTGATTACTGTCCATCTGTTCCCTCGCCGTTTCCACGCCATCCCCAGCATCCGCCGAATAATCCACTCGCAAAGCATGCGACTTCGTTTTATCGTCCTTTGGTATGACTAGAACTTACTGTTATAGGCTTCAATCAATTCTAAAGTCACGCAACAATCCACGTTTTCGCCCACGTGAAAACGACACGCGACTTGCCGTTACAACGGCAAGATAGACAATGGGGAAGAGGAAGCGGGGTGGGAGACCGGAAATGATGCGGGGAGCGGGAATGAGGTCAAAAATTACATAAATTAAGGGGGAAATTATATGCAAATGGTGGAATAATGGGTGCCGATTGGTCATGATAGTAAAAGGGACTTCCCACCAGCTAACACATTGAATGATTCTATGAATGAGAATTAAGGGTTGTTGGACACGATCATTAATTCTAACGAAATCAATTGCGTAAGAGCGTTAAGTAAGTATATCAGGCCGAAAAATGTTCTTGGTGTTTTCCTTTGCAAGTTCGAAAAATTAGACTGACTACTCACAATGGATATGCTCTTTTTTCAAAGTTGGGATGTCAACTGTATCTGTAACAAATACAGAGGGCCACGACGGCCGCCGAATTCAAATCCTGGTCAAAGTGATGTGAGATGTAGGGTCCAACAAAAAACCTTGAATTTGAAGTCAAAATGACTTGTTACTCCATGTATGGTTTGTTAAAAATGTGCGGATACAGTTGTAATCCCGACTTTGAAAAAACATGAGCATTTCTAGTGCAAGTAGTGAGTCGTAAGTATTTTAGGATAAGACTAATTTTAGATATAAAATTTAGGTTTTAAGGATTCCTGCCAAGTTTTTGTTGTTTGGAGTTCTTATGAAATGCCTAGTTAATTTTATCAATAAATAATTGTAATGTTAAATTAAATAATTGAAATTACGCATTAAGCTATTTTCAAGTTTATCAAGACGATGTAAACTTGGTGGGCATTCTTAACCTACTACAATGAGATAGTAAAAATCATGACTAGTAAAAATCATAGCTAGTAAATAGCTCGAACTCCTGTATTTTCACACCTTAATGATTTGTTGTAGCAGGCCTAGTGGTAATGTCTGTAGTTTAAAATAAAGTGGCTGAGACATAATGATAATATAATAATTTTATAAAAAACAATTTCATACTATAATACAGATGTATTTCAAGAGTGAATGCCCTCTTGTCACCTTAATCATATCTTATTTTATTTTTAAAAACCGAATGTTTTCATGCTCAAAAGAACATATTGCATTAAAACATTAGGTTCATATGTGACCAAAATCAAAAAAATATGGTAAACCATAACAGACGATAGTGGAAACTTTCAATTTTGTAATATTCTTCTATTGAAAAGATAACAGAATACAATAAACCACAGACGTTTGGAATGGATGTCTTAAATTATTAAATGTGTGTATTTATTGTTTGTTCTAGAGTTGAGTTCAAAGTTAATTGATTTGTTCAAGTAAATTGATCAAGACTTAATTGCATTGCTTTTTTAAAACCAATTTTGAAATGATTTTATAGCAACAAGACTTGAAATACGGGTAATTTTTGTAGGTTTGAATTCCCAAAGTAACATAAAGTGAACTAAAAAAAACAACAACAAAATCGATATACGTTACATCTGCATGATATGATCTTCTACGTATTGCTAGCTGCATTTACGGATCAATAGCATTCACATCAGAATTACTAAAGATGAAACAATTTACAATTTATAACAAAACAATAACATGAATATGTACAGAGCGTATTCACTACAAATAGATGACTAGATTATCACATTTTAAAACAGTATGTAAATACCGTAATCTTGTAGAATGTAGATACATATATAAACCATTCGCAAGTCTTAACACACTTTCACGATCATACGATTCAGATCATACTAACAAAACTGACATGGTTCACTCAGATTGGCATTATTTCCTTTGGTCTAAAACAATTATCTTTTTGGCAAAGTTAATAGTACAGCTTACTCTCTTAAATTCACTTTACTCACAGAATGGATTATTGTTACTTACATTACCAAGTAATGTATTTACTGTTGTAAATTATGAAAACTTCTTATCTTTGGGATGTTCACTAGTCAGAGTTGTGTAATACAGGTTTTTAAGTTGATACTTCCCCTTCCGTTTCGAAAGCTTCTTGTTCCAAGAGTATACACCCGTTTCGCCAAAAATTAAGCCGTGATAAAAAATCGGCAAAAGGGGAATTCCCGTTTCGCAAAACCAGTTTCACCGAATCAAAATCATTCTTTAAAAAATAATGTTGGAAAAGTTAAAGATGCATTCCTAATTGGAAGGAATTTGTGATTAGTTGCAGTTTCTAGTGTTAATGTTCAGCCACAGTGTGCGTGGCAGCAGCGAGGCACGTAATTTGGGAAAAAATTATTCCCGTTTTCCTGAAAATTCCCAGATCCTGTCTCGCTGCAAATTAAGACAGTGATTAAAATTTGGCTAAACGGGATTCAGCGAAACTGCTACACACAATTCCAAGAGCGTGCAAACCTATTCACTGCTAAAACTTTTGTTATACGACACGGTATAGAAAAAAATTAGTGTCATGTGGTTGCCCAATTAATTATTATACAGTAGTGATGGATGAAAGGTAACATTTTGGCAAATCTCTGGAAATTTATGCACAGATCTGTTTGCAGCTCAACCTACCACTGTCTGCATATTGATAACACTAATTCTTCTGCTGGTATTTTAATTTGGCTGCCGCACTTTCTAAAAATTACTCATTTTTGGTTAAAACGTGTTACTAATTCATATTCTATTTAACCCGGCTCGTACCGACAAAATGAATAAAACCTTTTTTTTTAAAACCTATCAACTCGACTAGTTTAATACTTCACTCTACATGCACTGCAAACCTAGTCAATATTATACTGCACATGATAGTGTATCTCACTGTTAAGTGTCTAAATTTGGCATGATTCACGTCATTGAAAAAGCTTGAGTTTAAAATTTTTACATTGTAAATTTCTTCTTCTCTATAATCCCTTACCTACACATACATTTCACAATAAAATAAATTAAAGAATTGTAAGCCTGTGGGTTATCCACTTCGTCAAGGGTCCGATTTTGATTGGTTGAACAGTAACTCCAACAACTGCAAACTTAACAGTCAGAAATAGTGGCAACCAATCTTCCGGCAGACAATAGAGTTGGGAGTACGTTATTGGATGAAAAGATGTACACACCATCAAGTCATTCCCCTTAGCCATTATTTATGCTAATATGAACAGGACCTAACATTACCACGTAAGCTTACTTTGAAGCCTGTCTTTAAACCAATAGGGTAAACCTAACAACACAATCCTGCGTGTTATTGGAAGAATAAGTATTCACAATGTTAGAGTGCTGTTTCATTGCTGAAATTTCTCAAAAAAATGTATAAATGGTGTAAGGTAATTGCTACCTTTTGTTAAAGAGATAATTTTACGTTTCATAGTTTTAGCAAGATAGACTTATTAGGTAGATTTACCAAATGGAATGTTAAAGTTCAAAAGAATGCTGAAGAGCACGTATGTCAGTATTACTCGTCTTGACACAAAACCTCTTTGATGACAATATCGTATACCTATAGCTAGTTCTTTGCGTAAGTGGGTAAGAACAACCTGTCATTTTATACATTTCTGTCAACCCAGACTTGTGTCGTTGGGTGAGCTCAATACTAAACATTGCTGTTAAATATTAAATGGTATGCAATTTAAGTTTGGAATGATGTCTAGTAGGTTTTCCTTCCAATACCTCCATTCTTTACTGGCAATGGTTTTTAAGTTTTGAGTACAAAAGTTTTGGAACTACTTCCATTGGTCTACTACTTCCATTGGTCAACATAGCCATAGCCACATTGGTCGTGTGACTAGGACGCTTTGTTATAGATTGTTTAGAACTAATTTCTTAGTTGAAATTACTGAATGATACAAAATTCCAAATTTAAAGTCAGGTACAAAACTAATATTTACACTACTAACATGGTCTTTTTACCTAAAATCAACATAGACTAGTGTCGTCAGGTTTGGCTTTATCAGATGTTGGATCACTAGGAGATGAAGATGGCGATGTTGATGATTTTAAGCTAGCAATACTGATCTTCAGTTCTTCTAATTTGCTTCCAATATCTGCAGTACACAATTGCTGGTGAAATGATGAAGCAGATGACGATAAAACATGCTGCAAATCGGTTCTTTCCAACGAAGGCACTACAGTCAAACTTGGTTCATTTAAATGATGGGGAACAGACGTTGATGATAAGAATGTTAAGTTTGTGGCCTCACTTTGGTGAAGATTGGCCAGATCTACAAGCGACACACTCTTTTGCGAAGACAATTCTGGAACAGCAACATTTGGCTGGCTTACGGAATGGTTTCCACGAATACTGCTGGTTACACTGGTCCTGGATGGGGAAGGTAGGATGCCCTGTTGGGCAAGGGATAGCTGCACTGAGCTCAGGACATTGGAGAGCTCATCCAATAGTTCTCGCTGGTCTTCCGATCGCGGTTCGCATGGCTGACCCATGAGGATGTCGGGGGAAGAAAAACGCTTATGTGCGATTGTGGTCATCGCAGAGTCTAATGAAGATTGTCGGTAGAGAATAGGTACCGAAGATTTGTGTTTAATTTTGAACTTTGTCGTTGACTGTCGGAGCACACTTGCTTGTAGAAGAAGTTTTTCCTTTTCTTCCTTTAACATGTTAATGTGCATGCCCAGTAAGGTGTTGGCTTGATTTTTTTCCTGAGCTCCTTGCTCACAAACTAGTAACCTGAAAAATAAATCGTCAGTGATTAGCAGCCTATCATGTACTTTGTTATAAATACAATTTCTTTAAGTTTGGCACATAACGTTTCGCTCTGTTGAAAAGAATATGCAGAATTATAGGTTTGTATTGACAAGTATTTGTAAAGGTAATGAAAAGAAATTTTTCAGTTTATGGAGCTACAATACACTGCGTCATTTGTAAGCTCACTTATTTCCACGTATGCAGCCTTGGACTGGTTCAAGTACCATTGTGCCACAACACAGACACCCTTTCGTTGTCACACTTTGGGCACCCATTGTGTACTATTTTTGCACTCTTCACACTTTTTCAGTTAGGAGTGAAAAATAGTACACAAGGGGTGCCAACTTAAGTGTGATAGTGAAAGGGTGGATGTGTTGTGGCACAATAGCAACCTGGCTAGTCCGAGGTTGCATACGTGGAAATACTTTACTTGTATTTCAACCCCTTTTTTGCAAACCCTCTCCCATTCCCCGTCTCCACCCAAAGCAAAAAAAGTTATTAAAACTATGAAAATCTACCTAAAAAGGCATTCTTTGAAACATACAAGTGTTTTAAAGTAATGTATTCAGATGACTGTAACGACAGTAGAATATCGACAAAAAAATGCCCCGACCCGGATACTGCTTGGGTGCCCTTTTACTCCTTTAAATGACACAGACATCCTTTCCTGGCCAGTCCAATTCTGCACCGATATCTGCACATACATAAATTAGGCAGTACGCACCCTCCAATTGCTATCTGCAGTAGTTTAATGTATAAGTAAGTATGCTTGTCCCTTTGTAGTATACAAGCTTTATGTCTCTACCATGCCAGTTTGGAATCCACTACTTCCTTTTAAAATTAAAAAAAAGTAGATGTTATTAAATTGTCGTTTCAACCACTGGGAATCTCTTGAAAATAAAAACCGCTTCAAATGACACGTCAAAAGGGAAATTATCACTTATGTTTAGTTACGCTGTACCAAAAGTGTTCCAGTTTTCTGCAAAAACACTTTGGTAAAGCATAACTAAACGTAATTTGTATTGACAAAAACCAAAGTAGATTGACCACCATCAGTTTTTAAAGTGAAGAGGGAAATGTCTAGTTTGGATGATTTCTGAGTCAGGTTTCAAATAAACCGATACCAGAATCAAAGTATGAATACCGATTATAGCTTCGGCACGTAGACTTGACTCGTTTGTGGTCTACAAATCGCGGTTTAATCGAATACATTATTAACATTGCATGCGGTGTTGAGTTTTCAAATTATAACAGTAACGGGGAATTAAAAAAGATAATAAACATGGAGATCTAATATTAAAAAATGTTTATTAGATAATATATAGGAAATTGCTAGACATTTTAATTACATTATGTTAGAAATATAAGGCTGCCGTAACTTTCCAGAGGCTTAAAGAAAGCAACATTACTAGATTACTACAACCTTACTAAACAGGTGGATAACTGCCCCATACTCTTTCAATTATTACGTAAAAAAAATGTATAAAAGTATACCACATAACCTTATTACAAAGGACACTTATGCAAAGCTATTGTGTAAATTTATCATAATACAACAACCTACCTGTTTGATAGCTGCCGATTTTCAGTTAACAATTTCTTCAGCTCTGTTCTGATTTTTTCGTGCTGTGACTTTTCTTTGAGTAGAGCTGCCTTCAAAACTACAACTTCTCTTTCACGAGTTTGTACTTGGTTTTTATAACTATTGCGTTCCAGGTTTAATCGGTCCCTGTTAGGAAATCAAAAATTTTTGTTAGTAAACACAGCAAGCATTTTTCTCTTAAAGTTGTTTATTAACTTGTTAGCTGGCAGATAAAATTATAATAAAAAACAGAAAGAATGAAAATGGGAATTAAAACTGGCCCGTGTAGCAATGACACTGCATAAGTTTTAAATATTGTCAATTTCAGAGAATAAGCAAGTGCAGAAACAATCAGTGACTGCTCGTTCGTTTTTATTCATTGATGAGCTACATTATAAAGCCAATGGTGAGCAAAGCAAAAAATGCATAAGATTTGTATTATCAGTACAAGCTACAATAATAGAACTGCGGTGGCATACTTAATACAACGAACAGCATTGTATTAAACTATTAAACTGATTTATTGTAATTATTTTATTGTTTAAAGGTAGCTTAATTTGCCACGTGAAACTTTATTTACAGGAATTGCCACTCTAAAATCTCATGACCATTAAAAGCTGTTTGGCTGGGTTGCACTTTTAAAAAAGCTTTTTTAGAGGGGGAGGGGTAGGGCAAATGCTAATTAAGTTTCAATCCGTTTCAAGCAAGCTTTGGCACTGATGCTTGTGGAAAATGAAGCACGAACTCCGCATGAGTGTAGTTCCTGGAGTTAGATGTAATCAGCTAGGCGTCGTTTGATGCCGAACCTCAAATCTGTACACTTGCTATCATCAAGACGCCATTAGGCGTATTGGCGTATCCATGATTTGTGTCTGGAATACATGTGTTAGACAGGAAAGATTTTGGTATTATCAAGGAATATAAAACAGGGTCGAACAGGTTGTTCCTTAAGAGGAGCGAGCCAAGCACACTTCCCTGCACTGCTCCCACACTACTTCTCTGATGCTTCCCAGTGAGGAAAGCTTCATGCCACTTTAGATGTGTGCTCGAATAGCCTACATCACTGAGAACATCCAGGAGCCACATCGACCTGGTGTATGTTGTCAAGCCATTAGGTTACCTTGTCATGGAATTGAATGACGTTAGCCGTGGTTGGCTGTCCAGGAAAACTTGGCAGATGCTGTTGTTTATGGCAAGTTTAACCTGATTTAAAAAAGGATTTTTCATGATTATGTAGTGAAGGCTAGTTGGCCTGGCCGGGTGATAATAATTTGTACTGAAGCTAGAACCCCCCTCCACACCCCTTTGTGGTAGGGGTGACATGCGCCAGCTTCCACATGGTATGGAGTGTTCCATCCGTTTTAGACTATAGGAAGAGGTGTAGGTCCGGTAACAGGGCCAAGCTCTGTACTGGTTAACAGATGAAGGCTGTTATTTGTGGGAGTGTATGTTGGGCAATTTAATAGATTCTGAATTTTGGCAGCAAAAGGGAGATTTCACTGGAGGTACTAGTCGCTCGTGGCATGTTAACACGTTGATTAACTGTATTGGCGTTTTTGAACACAGACCTAGATAATTGTTGAATTGATTTGCCGTACTGAGAGGGTTGAGATAAAGCCACAACAACTGTTTGTAAGTTGATTGACATGTGATAAGGCTCAATATACCTCAGAATCGCTTGCGATTGATTACAGCTGCACAGATGAGCTCTCTTCAAACTCCATGAGACGTACGGATCATTACTTGGCCCTTTAGCACCAAGATATGCCATTTTGTTCGCCACACAAATGTCCAAGCCATTAAATGTATGCTGTTCATATCTTGCAGTTGTGGTGTCTTTTTATGAAAACTTCAGAATACTGACTATCTTTTGGAAATTAGTGTATCGGATTAATACGGGGCCCTTTTGTAGTAAGTAGCTTTTCACTACAAACTATTGACTATAGTTGATAATTATGATTGACAGTGAGTAGGTATGACCAATAAAACATGTTTATTTTTACGGGAGGGTGAAGAAACTTTATTTCAACAAACTTTTAGCTTACATGCCCCCTAGTTATTAGCGTCGCATAAGCAAACAACTAGCTTACGTTAAGCTAAAATGTTGCTTTTAACCCTAAAAGTAGCTGACGTTATTTTGTGTTAAATATTCAAGCACTTACTTGAGTTTTTGTAGTTGAGCTTTCCCATGAGCTTTGCGCCGTTGATATTTTGTCGCTAATGCTTCTTGTTGTTGTCCATCCTTCAAAAGTTGCTGTTGCAGAACGTCAACTTCTCCCTGAAGCTTACGAATCTGCTCAACCCAGGAAAGTTCCTAAAATATTTGAATCATTAAAGCCCTTTCTACATAAATACATGGAAAATGTCACACTGCCGTAATGCAACAGTCTTGTAATAGAAATAAAACTGAATTTTAGTTAATAATTAATAATTCTTAGTAGCTCTGTCTAAAATTATGTGAGCCTCTAGCATTCCACTTACATGAATAGTGTTTTGTTGCGATGGATGTACTTATGTAATGCAGCATTATAACACATGCACAGGCCGACTAATGATGGCTGTTATGGAAGTTGGATGCACTTACCTAACTTAATTTGTTTTTCAACAAGAGGAATATTTAACTTATTAATCTTTAACTAATTTGTTACGTTAATCAATCTAAGAAACACTATATATTGTGTCAAAAGATGGCACTGCAAACTCGGATTTTAAACAGCTTTACGACATACTGGTACGGTAGTTATGCTTCCCTAACCTCCAAACCAGCCAAAAGAACATTTAAGTGCAGAGATGACTATTTGTTAAGTCTGAGCCATACTTACCACATTGAAATTTTATTTTCATGCAGTTAGCCTGACTAGTAACTACTAGCCATTAGCTATAGGGGAAAATATAATTCGGAAAATATCAAAGTTATTTATAACTATTTTTCAACTAGAAAATGTTATGCTGTGTCGATATTTATGTTGTCAGGCTGCAGAAATCTCCCAAAATACAAGTTAACCTTTTCTGTTGCACAGTTATTTTTCCTTCGTTTCCTGGTAATGGCTAAACTCTGTAAGTTGAGAACAGTTAAGTGTCTAATGGTTGCCATGCTCCCGTATACGTTCAGTGTTGTCAATGAATCTTGGAATAATTTCATTTCGGGATTTAACTGCAAATTACTGCATTCATCAAGCAATTACACAAAAGCCTAGGGGATTATCTGCACAACATCCTGTCATAAAATGTGTGTTACGTTAACGTGCTGTTAGCCATACAGACTAGCTTTAAAGTGGCACTATCACCAATTAAAAACCGTTCGCAAATAGCCTGGCGCCATCTAGCAATAGTGATATGTTATCCCGTACAGCTTGCTCTCAGGTACACGAGGAGATACCAAATTTCACTCACTAATTAAGAAGGCTCGTGGCTTGTTTGCTTCATAAAAAGAAATGACATTGTGCATTCCTTCGCCTGATGCAAACAAGTGGTAGATACGTTAGATGTTGTCAGATTCTGCCTACTTTCAATCGAAGATAGTGCCACTTTAACACTGTTTATTCTTAAGCTCAACAGCTTTAGTGAGGTCGTGCCACTGAGTGAATAACTAAAAAGGGCATTAATTTTATGAGGGGCTGATTTTCGTGATTTTTTTTTAGAATAGATGATTGGTTTCTCACCTGCTGTGAAGTTGTGATCTTGTTATCGAGCAATTCATGTAATCGTTTAGGAGAATCACTTGCAGTGGAATTGGCCCTCTGGCTCGCTGCAAGTGTAACTGTAACAATATCAAGTACATTAATACCCAGCTACGTAAAAAAAAAATTACAGCTTGCATTGTTTTACACAATACGTTGGCAACAATTTGATGAACTACAACATACAAACTCATTTCCTAACATCAATATGTTTTCATACTTCCGTATAACTATATCAACTACAAGAAAAGTAACTATGTTACAAATTAAAATGATTTTACCTGATGACCGTCTTCGGTTGTTCCTGGGAGACGTTACTGCTTTCATTCTCATGTTCCTTAAAAGGGTTTCTTTTTCATCACATTCTGCAAGTGCCTCTGATAACTAAAGTAGTGGAAAAGAAATAGAAGTTTTAGGATGTCGTTGTTTGACGAAAAATGAACGTTTGCCCTGTGGATAGGTTTAAGTTATGTAATAGGATTGTACAGGTTAATCATTTGTTAATCATTTTGTATTATCAACTAACTGTTAGCCAAAACTATTCCAAAACAAAGAAGTTTCATTCGATTTAAAAAATCAAGCTAAATGTTGATAGTAAACCAAAACTAAAAACCGTCTGCAATAACGTGTCTTCAATCTAATGACGTCACAATCAAAGAAGGTGATTAAGCCATAGATTAATCGTCAATCGATTTCAGAAATTTCCCATTACCAGTTTTCTGAATTAATCAGTTTATTTTGTAACCCTACTATCTATACATTACATTTTCCTTAGTTGTAGACATGCCTAGATATTGTCACTTGGTGAAAATTAGAAAAAAATTGTTTCTACTTTTGGAGTTTTGATAAGCCATTTGCTTCAAATGAAATTCAGTGCAGAATAATCCATTACACCAAGCATACTGTCAACCACCAGTCTAGTGTTGGTGCCCTCTTGTCCAAATTAGACTTGTGCATGTTTTTTTTTTTTGTTAATTCACCCATTCTTCGAGGTACAATAGATAACATGCTCAAACTATGATTAACCAAGTACATGTTTATTTAATTACTGTGTAAGCAAAATTGAGAAAACCTTTGGAAATGCTTGAAAAATGGCAAGTTAGATTCTATACATAGAAAGAGCTTTACTGTCATTTTGTTTTGTTTTGGGGGAAGTAGATGCAAACATTATAAATGAATAAAAAATAGAAGCAATTTAAATTTATTTACCCATTTACCACACTTTGATAAGTGTGATAAGATGCAACAAATCCGTATCCACTTTCCACTTTAAAAACAAGCTCCACAAAGGTAATGTTTGGAAAAGTGACAAAAATTCTACTACGAAAAGTTTAAAAAATATAGAGAATCATGATAGTTGACGTTTATGGTGTGGCCATTACATAGCGTCACACAGACATGTCAGGAAGGATAAAAGTTGGCGGGGTGCAAACCAGAAATTTACTGACATAATTTTCCATCTAGCCAAAAATTTATGTAATTTCTCCGAATGATTTGCAGACTGACCAAAAATTATGTAATTTTAACGACTGATTTGCCAACTGGCCGAACTTTGGAGGGGGGAGGGTGCCCCCCCCCATAAAAACATCCCTGGCATCACATCAACCCTGTCTACGGTCTGAGCAGGTGTGCTATGGCTACACATCTCTTCCAAACTCCCAGATCTCACGGGAGAAGTGTGTGGAATAATGCTGTGTGAACGAAACCCCAAATGAATTATTTTGTACATGTGAGGGTTCCTCCTCGCATTGGCGCCCGAACGTGGCTCGAACCCTGAACCCTTATGTATGAACCATGTATAAGGCTACTTAAAACAGTTAAGTGTAGATGAATATACTTCGGGTTTTCCCACTGTCATTCATACAATGTCCATTTTGGCTGGAACTGTACTTGCTGCTATAAAGGTGGAAATCCCAAACATTATCAATCGTTTGGTTCTGGTTGCATTCCAGTGATTTCCATAGAATTAGTGTTAAAATGGTTTCTAAAGCCTTTGAATCATTACTGCAGAATTCTTTTTAAAAGAACTGCATTTTGTGCATCAGTGGTTTGATGATTTCTGATTAAATTTCACTTAGCAAATTCCTGTACTGAATGCCAAAACCTAGAGCAATGGATTTTGGTAAAACCTCAATTATGTCTGTTTGCTAAAATACAAACGCTTTTGTATCCAAGCGTAACAGCGGTATTTTTTTTTTCCTTTGGAGGAAAAATTGAAGGGACGTGAGCAATGAAAACCTATAGACAGTCACTCCACATGAACCGCGGGATTTGTTAAAATAAAATAAAGTACGTAATGGAAAGTGTTCGCCAGTAAGCTTGACGCTTTTTGAGGCCCCAAGCAGCAGGTGCTACGTGAAAGGAACTACTATCACCATGTCAGTTGTTTTTGGTCACACGAGTAGGAAACTGGAGTAGCCAGAGGAAACCCCCGTATGACAGGCGGGAAACAACCCTGTACATATACACTTCCTTTACCGGGATCGAACCAGGGTCAGTAGAAGCCAAAACACCTATCGAATCTGACACGCAAGATTTCAAATGACTTTGCAACAATTTGATTCAGATGCAAGAAAG
>JAHWFP010052071.1:0-13344 GCA_023313725.1 Lithobius niger | reverse complement strand
AACCATGGGTACAAATTGTAGTAACATCCTCCTCACCATTTGTGGTGTAGTAGACCAGCGGTTCTCAAACTTTTTCATGCAGTAGACCGGTACATTTTTTAAAGGAATGCCAGGGACCAGCACATTGAAAGCTTTTCAAATCTAGGTTCAGTAAAAAAATTCTTATTTTGAAAACATACGCAGCTAATGAAGCAAGTGATCCGATTACATTTAAGATTTTTTTTGTTTAAAATCGACCTGTAAAGAAATTTTGGTTGTTTTCGTCACTGCAAGTTTTGTTTGTTGATGTGGCCATGTCGCTCCTGATTGCTTCTCCATGCTCTAACAACTGGACTCGCTCATAGATACCTTGTGTGTTTGGCAGTTATAGACCAACGAAAAGTGCGTGTTGCAACCATTTACTGCAGCAAGTTACTTTTCATCTCTAGTGATTTTAAGCGTTATTGTTCCTATAATAATAGTAGTATTACTTTCATCAATTTATTAAATTAAAAGGATGGGCGTTTACCCGAATGTAAACCTAGCTGAAACTTTGATGAAAATTCAAGTAGTGGGTGTTTGTTTATGCGAGGATTTACAGTAAATTCACGTTTTTTGTCCAGGTGTTTGCCGCAGAACCAGCAACCGACCATTCGCGGACCGGTGCTGGTCCACAGACCGCACTTTGAGATCCGCCGCACTAGACTACACTAAGCTGCTTTACGGAAAATGAGGCACTCATGAGGCTAAAATGAGGTCAAAATGAGGCCATAACCCCTTTTATTAACTATGTCATGTGACAATGACATGTAGTACTTTAACAAGGTGGTGACTGCTAGTCAGCACCTTCTATTAGCCCGTACGCAAAGTATACAAGAAAACTATGAATCAATCTATTCAGTTATCTGGATGTAACAAAGGTAGGGCTCTCTAGTTAGCCCACGTAAAAACTTAAATCCGTATCCACATCTACTTGGCTTTGAAGCACACACTAGCTGCAGTTGTTCAACTTGTTTGCGGGGATTCGGAGACTCCTAACAGAGCTCGCAGTGCATGTTTGGAAAATAATTGTTTTTACTTATGCTTGGTGGTGGACTGTCATTTAGTTGCAATGTTGCAAAAATTCACCATACTCACTGTTTCTGAACTAAGATATCTTAGAACACAGTTACGTTGGGAAGACATCAATGAATGCCAAATCAAAACACAAGACTACAACTGATAGAAGAAATACATGCGGGCAATCAAACTAACAATATACGCTATATTCGCAGTACATTGGTTTGTTTGCTAGCACGCTCGCTATAAACGTTTATGCTGTTCAGATGTCAGGCTGCATTTAGCATTCATTAACTTTGATCGCCTGTGATCCCATGCTGTGTTTGATCTGACACCGATTTTCTGCCTTATATTACTTAAATTACAACGTTATTATAGAATGTATAGTTCCGAAATCAGTAGTATGATGACCTTAAAGGCGATACGTTAAGTTCGCCTAATCAAATATATTGCAATGCCCCTCTGACTACCCTATACCGACACCGAGCTATTATTCAGGTTAAGGGTGATTGTCGAGATCACATGGTACCGGGTGTAAGGCACTCCAACAATTCGGTCCCAAAATTGCAGTTATTGTAACAATTAGGTCCTGTAAAAGGTCCTGTAAAAATTTAAGCCGTAAGAAAATTCGGTCTCGCAAAAAAAAAAGAAAACGAACTTGCCAAAGTGGGTAAGTGGGTTTATGTAAATAAATGCATGTAAGCTAACGTCTATGAAGTAGTATTAAAACTCTTTTTTTTTCTAATTTGTTGTCGTTTGCACACTATCCTTTGTGCAATTAAAACTGTAGAGGCCATGCTTCATGCGATAACGGCAAACATCCTAAAACCTCCCCTATCATAAATGCCTTAACTCACTACCAGCAGAAAGAGAGAAGAGTGGAACTCTGGATGTGCACTTATCCAAATCACACCAAAATGTCCGTTTACCAAAATGTCTGTAAATTAGCCGACGTAGACCCTTAACAGGTGTACAGGGTTAAAGAGGTCAGAACAGGACTGAGGTTTGGGAGTAGTGCAGCTCTTAACAACGGAGTTGGCGCATTTTATTAACTTGGTACGTGACATCACAGGGTCACGTGAGCGGCATGACACTAGATACAATAGAGGTAGCAGATAAACGCCACCTATGAAAGGGGTTAACAATATAGCTAATCTGTAGATAAATACCAAGTTCATAGCACATCCCACATACATTATTCTCACTCCTATAAATAAAAAAGATGATGAATTTCGACCTTTCAAAAATGTACTTCTAGGAATTGCATTGCAAATTGTAACTAAACGTAAATTGACCTGGATGGGCAATCCCTTTACGTTACCCAAACTCAATTTTTTTAAAACATCAGTTAAGTAACAAAGTTGGATTGCCTAGTAATTATTATTTCCTAACTACAACATCAAGAAACTACCTATACTAAGTACGACATAGGCACAACTACGAGTAAACCTAATCAATATTAATTATGCTAATGGACTGATGAGCAATCCTAAACAATTGCAATACCAAACGCAGACATTGAGTAACTGAGGCAATTATTAAATATTCTACACACAAGTGGCTACATCCCCCAAACTCCCAGATAACAAGTCAAGGCATTGAAGCACCTGGTCTTTCCTCTTAAACATGACGGAAGCCAATCAGCTCGAATACAGAAGCAAAAGACAACGCAAAGAGGTTTGTATCTGCATTTATTTTGACTCCTACGTAATTTTGGTGAAGCCCTTGGACTACAGAAGCACCCACTGCAGGAGAGACCACTTACTTGCTCGCTGATAAATTGTTGGGGCAGCAGTGCTTGTCCACCGATGAATTGGAATCTGTAGCAATAAAATCGGTGGGCTGCCACCAACTCTCTATCCACGGAATAAAACTGTTTGTGGAGATAAAACGGGTGGTCTTCCATTGTTCTTTCTAAACAAGGCTAGTACGACAGTATGGGTAGCAAATGCATGCGGTGTTTTACCTTATCATACATTTTTGCTATTGCATGCATCAAATTTGAAACCGATTTTCCTTTTTGGTTGTATTTAACTTAGTTCTCTTTTTAAGAGTTGGTTTCAAGAGGAAAGTTGTTAATAACAGCTTGAATGAGTTGGTGGCTCGAGTATGAATTGCCTGTTGGCTGTACAATGTTTGTATTTTATGTCGTCGTCATTCTTACTCATGGTATGGTTGTAAGGGCGTAAGTCATGCATTGTTCTTCATTGTTTAGTTTTTTTTAAGGTTTCGACTTCCAAATGAATAAGACGTGTTATTATCTGTATTGGCCTAAATACGTGGCCATGTTAATTTAGGGTTAATGGCAAATGACTATTTAATTTGCACAGTGATTGAAGCCATACTAATAATGATATTTAAAGAAATAATCAGAATCATCCGATTGGTTTGACGAAACAGCTTGAAGTTTAGATAAAACGTGTTTTTTGCAAAGTTGGGATTCTGATGAACAATAAGTATACAACGAACGCCTTCAAATGTATTCTGTCATGACCTAACATATGAAGTGGATATATCGGACACTTCTTTTGGCTGCAATAAAACTAATATGAAACCGCAAATTTTGATTTTGAATTTGTTAAAGAAATAAGTAGGCATCACCCCCAGGTTACGATCAAAAGGCGCCCTCTAACGAAAAGCATGATGAGAAATACGTGTTCCAAAGTAATTGTGTAGTGGTCCAAGAACAGAACGACCACTCTGCTTCCCACTTTTACTTGGTGGCAAAGTGCTGTATCCGAAGTAACGTAAAGGAAGAAGATAAACAAAATTTTAATGACTGTGAGAATAGCAACGATACAAGACTGACAACTTTGAGGCGATAACTCTGTACCCATTTCATGAAATATCTAGTTTTCCCACACGGATTTGACCAGGTCCCCATCCCATTCAGCCATCACACATACACTGTTAAAGTGCTGTGTCGGAGTATGACAGCTAGGATCATTAGGTGTTTGGGAAGAAGCGACTTTCTAATAGACAGCCTGATTTCTTGGCTGTACAACTCGCCTTGGAAGGCTCTTGGTAGGACTGCTGTGCAAAATCTAATAGCGTAAAACCTAAATAGAACGCTACCCGTGTTGTGACCTTTAGGGCTGGACTGTGCAGTGAAGCCAACGTGGCTTCCCTTTATTCAGCTCACACTTCCACAGGTATTCGAACCTCTCTTACACAAAATCTTCGTATCACATACAAATTCTGTGTGGTGCCATTAGTTTCTTATTTTTCTTTCGAGTGATCAGTGTTTTACTGTTCGTAGCCGTTAATATCGAAACTGGCAGGCAGCCATTTGAAGATCCAAGCAAGGAGTACCAGATGAGGATTGTTTTAAGTTTCCACCAGTTTTTCTGCTGTGTGACACTGTCGTTTTCATGGGGGCATTACAAGCGTGCGGAACACTCCAGACCAACCAGATGAAACTATCTAATTGGTCCTTACCCGTCTTTCATGTCATTGATACATCCATCGCTGGGAATGACTCATTATCCTAAACACCTAATATTCCTAGATTACAATGCCCAACTTGTAAAAAATTGAGCTAAAAATTGAATCCACCTTGTAATGAATTTTGAAGACCTGATTATCGTGTGATGAAAGATCAGTTGGCAAAACGTTGTCTGCTTTCCGAGTGTTCACTGAAAAAGGCTGAAAGGCCGGTTGTGAAGCCTACCAACAAAAAATGAATTTTTATATCAATTCATTGCCTTCAAATGGGTGAGCGAATATCAAGAAAAAATCACATAAAGCCAAATTAGAGTGCTTCTCGTACTCCTCTTAGCATTGGTTTACTGAAACATTTATTTTTGAATGCTGTATTAGACAGTATTAAACACAATATTTTGAAATTTATTTCTGCAAAGCCTTTATCAGACGGCGACTATCCTAACATGATGCAGTTACTCTGTAATTATTTTTGACTAAATAATGTGGGTATGTAGGGAGGATGTTGAGTTTTATAGAATAAGTGCATTACCATGTTATTTGGATTTGGTATATATTATTCTGTTACAGTGTTACAAGGTAGTGCCATGTGGGACTACTTCTCACATGAGATAGAATTTGGTCAGGCATAAGGCCGTAACAGTGAATAAATTCCTCTAGAAGATGTGTAAAACTAAACTCCAGAAGACGGATACATCAGTGGTGTACCGTAAAATACATCAGATTTCGAAGTTCTGCAACGCTTCCCTCGAACCCTAGCTGGCCTTGTTCCGCCCTGGCCTCAGTGGCCTGTGCCAGTATTCTGTTATATCCTGTAAATAGGAAAAGAAAATTCACTTTGGTTATGGCTGCCATACTGAGATAAGGCGGCTAAAGTCATTGTTTAGATAGTTATCTCTCTGCATCTATTTGAGACTCTATCGCCTTTTGGCAGAATATCAGTGTGGTCATTTTTCAATGATGTCTTCTTCATAGCTGGGTCTTACGATTATCAAGTCAGTTGCCATGTCATGTAGGTTTTTTCCTTCTTATTAATGGCAGTGGCTTAACTGAACTGGTCGGTCCTTGTGCAACCGTGCAGACTAGGCTTAAGTGATAACACAGAAGGATATTGCACCAAAGAATTTTACCATTTTTCTTTGAGCGACATAAGTGTAGATATAAACAAACGAACGCTCAAACTCAGACTATAATTCTCAGTATCGTGAATTTTCGATAGGCACCTGTGAGAAATAAATAGTTTCATCGGGCAGCTTAAAAGATTGAATTCTGTCTCTGTTGAAGGGACGTTTTAAACTTGGTGGCTATCGTGGTCACTCTGGTAAATCGTTAATCTAAAATTCGTGATACTGAGAAGTATTGTCTGTTTAAGTTTGAGCGTTCGTTTGTTTATCTTTATAAGGCTATTGCAGCTGTGGTTTATTGTACTACGTGGTTTTAACCCTAATTATGGAAGAAAATGTTCAGAGTTTGCTCTTGAAATGGTTTCCTGCGGACAATCCCCAGGAAGGCTGCTGCTATTGGGCTCCAGAACCCATGTGAGATTTCAGCATGGAGGCAGCTTCATTTATTGCCAGGGATATTACCCAAGATTCTCATGGGTTCCTAAAGACGTCTCTGCCTGTGACGACTCCTGGTGAGAGAACGGTCAGGAATACCCTGGCCACCATCTTGGTATCAGGCTAAATACAATAATACACAAATTACACTACCCACATGATAAATAAAAGACAATAGCCTACACCTATACAAAAATAATGTGAGCAATAAATTAATAATAAATCAAAAGAAAAGTATAACAAACCTAACACTTAGGTAACAAAGCTGAAGAATGACCGAGCACAAAATCATGACTATTCGTTCAAATTTGAGCTTGTCAGCGATTCCTAATGTTTATATGCAAGTAAAGCTAAAAAAAAAATCATTCGCACTATTTGACAATCAACGAACCTTGCTGCTATGTTGTACCCACGTCCCTTCCCTGTAGTGCAAATAAATTTTATTCTAGCAGGGAGAAAATTTTAATCCTCCCTTGTGCCCCTGCTAGAAAATATATGACAACTACTTTGTTTTACTGTATACGATTATTTTTCGTCTTTTACGTAATGTATAGCTTCATCAAAAAAATATGTTTTGAAGAAAATACATTATAAACAGATTTTTCCAAGAATTTTTGCGCCTATTCGGCTAGTTTATTTTTTACCCCCGTTATTTATTCCACTCGCCCTTTTGCAGTACAGGAATTGAAGGAGTGTTCATTATGCTACTAAAGAAATAAAGCCAAATTACCACTTACCATAATTCTGTCAGAATCCATTATTGTATTTAGTCGATGAGCAATCGTAATTACGGTGCAATGGGCAAACTTTTGTCTTATAGTTTGTTGAATTAATTTATCAGTTCTGCAAACCACAAAATACAGTGATTTCAACAAAACTATTTACTGTACTACGCAATGAAAATATGCTTGGGAGAGCATCATATCATATAGAAAGAACGACAAATTTAAAACCATTCCAATTATATCTGATGGTGATTTTGCAGCACTGATTCAAACACATTACTTAAAGGTATAGTGCATGTTGATGTTATGATGCTTAAGGAGGCTTTGAAGCATTTATTGTAGAATTCAATACCTATACCAGCTTTATATTTTAAGGGGTGTCAACGTACTGAACCCTATTTAGCTCCTAAAACCATTGTGGCACATGAAAACAATGCCATATCTTGAAAGCAGCCATTCACTGTATGTGAGAAAACTTAATATTATTGCAGTAAGCATAGTCGGATCTGTCATTCAGTTTATAAAAATTTTAAGCAAAAAGGGCAAGAAGGAACAATAAATGTCAGGAGAGATTCCAATAGGTTTTCTTTAATGAATAGGCCCCGGTGAGATAGGTTCGTGTTTTTACTGAATGTCATTATTTGTTAACTGAAATTTGTGGATTATTACAAAACGTTAATATAAATAATATTTTCCCAACATTCAACTTTCCTGAGATTACGTCATTAAGAACTTTTTTTTTAACTTCCGTTACTAGAAGTTAAAACAAGTAAACAAAATAAAGCAAAAAAAAATGAAAATGACTAAAAGTAAGAGTAAATATACAATTAAAAATACTTATTTAAAAATGACAAAGACGAAGAGAAATATAAAATAGAACTCTACTATCTTATAGGTTTTGAACTTTGTTTTAACGCTTTTACACGTCGATTTGAAACTTTTGTACTTGGATTTAACACTTTTGTACTTCAATTGAAAATTAGTGGGTTTCAAATTAACTCTCTTGTCTTTGAATTTAACACACTTGCACTTGAATTTAACACTTTTGCACTTGAAATTAAAGCATTGAAGTAACTAATTTCTTTTTTTTCGTTGTAAAGAATGTGAAATTAAACGAAATACGCTTATACAGATACGCTTTGCCTACTTGCTACTGTAATGTAATTTCGCTGGAACGCTCCCGAAACTTTGCGCAATATCCTACGGCACTTTAAATAAATGACGATTATGGGCGGCGTTTGAAGCGCAAACGAAAGTGAAATGACAATTGCTTTGGTGATACTAGCTGGTTTCTGCCAAGGCCAAGACAGGCCAAGGGGAGGGGGGGGTGGCGAAACGTATGTTGTTAGAAATCTTGACAACAATATTACTGAATTAGAGGTGAAATTCTTGGACCGTCGCAAGACGAACTACTGCTAAAGCATTTGCCAAGAATGTTTTCATTAATCAAGAACGAAAGTTAGAGGTTGGAAGGCGATCAGATACCGCCCTACTTCTAACCATAACGTACGGCAGCTACAGAGAAAGTAGTACTAAACAATGAGCCTGCAAGGAAAGCCACGTACCGGCGACGACGAGTCGCAAGGGGCAGCTGCTGTAAAACGACAATTTCACTAACTCAGCTCACTCACGACGAAAAAATTCCCAAGGAGGAACGGTACAAAACAACATTAGAAATAAAGTAAATAATAATAAAATATCACTTCTATTTTTTTAATGTCACTGCTCTGCATTCTTACAGTATTATAGGTGGCAGACAAAATTATAGTAAAAACACTGTTTCCTCGAAAGAAGAACCGAGTGAGAAAATCTAAAAAAAAAGACCGGAAACCAACAATTACACGAGCGTAAACTAGACAGATAACAAATTACGTGGAAGTATACAATGAGAAGCGCCTCGTGCACACACAAGTGTGAGGGTGTGCAAGCCGCCACTTATAAGCCTTGGACGCACACCTCCCAGTGTTATCATAAGCGGTAGTGTCTTTGTGAGTGCGTGAATGTAGTGGTTGGCTGTAAGAAGCCAGTGACCGCAGGTGCACGAAAGTTCCAGCAAGACTTTCTTATGAATCAGTGCGTTTCGTTTCCATCTAGCAATTTAGTGAAACAAGAGTATGGTTCGCGATTGACGTCAAACTGCTGGTAAATAAAAGGGATTTGATTTGTGTATCTTGTGTAATTCTGACGTTGAATTACGACACTCGTGGTTCGCTAAATGGCTCGATGGAAAAGAAACGCATGTAATATTTGCAGTAAAGTTACAGAACCCAACTGTGAGTCGTCTGTCCTGTGGAGTGAAAGCCTCTCACACAAGCCTTCACTGCATAATCCAGCTAGTATCTCCAAAGCAGTCGTCATTTGCTTCAAACGCCGCCCATAATCGTCATTTGTTTAAAGCGTCGTATATTTCGTAGTTTTGAGAGTGTTGCAGCAAAATTATATTCAGTGGCAACTTGTAAAAATGTCTGTATAAGCATATTTCGTTTAATTTCACATTCTTTACAGCGAATAAAAAGAAATTAGTTATTTCAATGCTTTAAATTCAAATGCAAAAGTGTTAAATTCAAGTGCACGTGTGTTAAATCTAAAGACAAGAGCGTTAATGTGAAATCCACTAACGTTAAATTGAAGTACAAAAGTGTTAAATCCAAGTACAAAAGTGTCAAATTGACGTGCAAACGCGTTAAACCAAAGTTCAAAACCTGTAATATAAAACCAGTAGGCCTTCACCAAAGAAGTAGCTAAGAATGGTTCAAGACACAATAGACTACTTAATGTTTAAAATCAGTGGCATCAGGCTACTGAGATGTGGAATTTATAATCCTAATAATAGAAATAATCAAAAATGTAACCAGATTATTTTTTAAGTAAGAATAAAAGTAGAAACCATGATGCAAAAACACTTAGTTGAAATTTGTCTGCTTAGAGTATCTTTTAATTTTATTTTAAGGGCACTGTATTTATTTATTGTTAAAACAGCGTTTTCAACCTTTGAAATTTTATTAAAGATATTCTGCAAGTAGAATGCTTTATTACGAGTTCCGTATTAGTTTTTTCAAAAAGTTTGATTATACTAAATTGAGGTGTTTCTCAAGGATCCACTCCAAGAATACGTTTAATCTAATCGAAAAGTAAAGAAGTGTTTTAAAATGATATTATAATCTCTTAGCTGAACAACTTTAAAAATTTTATTTTTCGAATGAATATCATTAGAAGAATCAAAGTTATTAAAACGTATCTTTAGAATTCTTTTTTATGTTCTTTGAAGGCGATCAACAGTGTATATAGAAGCAAAACGAAAGATTTCCAAACCATACTTCAACAGGATTTCAACACAGCTATCGATTTAAAAGCACAGCTAAATGCATCTCTCAATTGGTATAACTTCGGCAGTATTGGACGTAACTATGTAATCACGTGTTCAATATGAACATCAATTTTCCAGTTAGATCAATATCCAATCCCAGGTATACAGTACTTTCAAGAGTTTTCAATTTGGAACAAGTAGTAACGTGATAGTTCCAACGTGATAGATATCAAAATAGTACATAATTCAGAGTGAGTTAAAATAACGCAGTTCTAGAGTCAAAATTCAAAAGATGTGGAGTTCTGCTTAACTCTTGTTTTTAACGCTTTGTTTTTTCTTCTCGCGTATTCATTCTATTTTTAGCACTAATAGTAATAATAATTTATAGGACAATACTAATTTATTCACTTGAAATTATTATACTCGAACTTTCAAAAAAATTGTGTGAGCATCAAACAGTTACAATAAATTCAGTAACAAGAATAGGTATGAATACAGTTTACATATATGTTCAGACGAGCGGTTCCCAACCATATTTACAGTGCTCCTACCCATCGAAACTTTTCTACAGTTTTGCTCGCCTCCAGGACCAAGGGTGCTATGGGGCTTCCCCATTTATGTGTAATTTTTTTTTAATAAAATGAATGATACTGCTAAGACTTGAAAATCCTATAATAATGTAATTTAAAAAAATTATTTACAGCAGTTGGCAAGAACTTTGGGATGCGTAGTTAAAAAATGTTCATCCCGCTTTGATTTTTCATCAGCAGCTCGCGCCTCCCCTGCAGTTGTGCCGTGCCTCCCAAGAGGCTACCCTCACTGGTTGGGAAACGCTGGTTTAGAAATCTATCAACTTAATAATATACAGTATGTATAATACCATATAAACAATTTGCAATATTTATATAAAATATGAACTCGTAATTTTCGTTTTTACTATGTACAACCTTTTTAGCCTTCATTTTACTTTGAAAGCCCAATAACTCCTTTGGTAATTTATTTAAAATATTTGGTATACAAAACCCTTTATTTATTAAACCATATTTCTTGTACCACTTCGGTATTAAAATTATTTGTGTTGCTGTTTCGAGTTTATCGTTTTTTCAGCATTAAAATATTTGTGTTTATTTATGAAGCTCTCTTCATAATTATAATATAATGTCTCAGTTTATCAACTCCTAAAATTTCAATTTAAATCTTTTGTAGCCTATCTATCAGATAAATCTGTTGCAAATCCGAATGTCTCAATACCATATCTTATAATACTTGCTAATCCATAATAATCATAATAATATTAATAATAAAAATGTTTTATCATAATGGTGATAATGCACTGTCTTAGTAAACTACTAAGACTAGCCCTAAATAAACGACTAAGACTAAACAAGCATGCTCAAGAAGAAATGCAGATGAGCTGAGGAGGGACCAATTATGGTTTCTTCAAAAATGTATTCAAATAGAACCAACTATGTTTAAACACCTTCCTCAGACAGAGAATTCCATGCAGAGATAACATGTTTTGGATTACAATAACTGTACTAATTTTGATTTACAACGCCTATATACGTTTTGATTGACATCACCTGTAGAAGTTTTGATTTATAACATCTATATTACTAGACGTTTAAACATGCAATGTTTAGATATATTCGTCTCATCTTAGATGGTGCTTCTGTATACGTTGAGATTACAGCATATAACGTCTCAGTATAAGCGTCCTTAAAAAGGGTTTTAAGATTACATGCGTGTTGTAACTTACAACGCCAATTTTTCGGTGAAAAATTATTTCAATACGAAGTGATTGTTTTATAGCTAGTACAAATAAGTGTGTAACCCTTTTGTTTAAATCAGTTATGGGACATTATCCAACTGTATCGAAAATTAGGTATTAACTCAAACACTGTACTAATAATTATTTAATGAATGAATGTTGCTAATAACAAAACCCGTTTAATTGGTTTTAAAATATTCTGCACGATTTGCCAGTCTTGATTTTTTATTTATTGTAGGGAGATTTAAGGCTAGGTTTAAGGAATTTACCTTTCTATATGGTAGTACCTGTCAGCTTGTTGATTTAGCCCTGAACGAGAGCATTCTCCAAGATTTAAATTCCGTATTTCAGCTAACATGAATGACATGGAAATAGTAATACACAGGACCGAAAGCCAAATCGGCTGGATTAGTGGTTAGTAAATACAGATGTATACCTATTTCCGTTGCCTTTTGGAATTAAATGTCAGACTTCCTTCTTGACCTTTGAGACCAGAGGCCGAAGATCTATCACTAAGCCATGCTGTCACGGCCACACTGTCAGTATTGCTTAATGGTAGAGTTGCCTTTGTCCTCAAAGGTCGAGGAGGGCTAATTTCCTGCTGAGGCAGTGTGACGTTTAAGTCCAAAAGAAAAAGGATATAGGTTTACATCTGTATTAATATGTGTTAATCGCATACAGCTACTTTGCAGTTTAAAATTGTGGTGGTGATCCTTTCAGTATGAATTCGGTTTCGTTATGCAAAGCAGCTCTACAACTTACTCATATACAACTAACTCATACAAAATTGTAATGAATGTACTAATTGCTTTTAGTAATATTACAACACCCCGACATAATGTGGTTATAAGCTGGTAGGGAGAAACTCACTCTTGGTCAACATTAGCAGTGGCTTCATCCAATACTAGAATCTTATTCTTCCGTAAAATAGCTCTGGCCAAACAGAGAAGTTGTTGCTGACCCATACTCAGATTTCCACCTCCTTCCGTTAGTACGGTATCAAGTTGTTTTGGTAAATCCATGACAATTTGTTTCAAGTGAACATCCTCTAAGCAACTCCATAACTCTGCCTGGGAGCATTCCGTAAATGGGTCCAAGTTGTAGCGCACAGTGCCAAGAAAAATAACAGGATCCTGAAACATATTTTAATTAGACTAATAATAATAATTTTATTCGAGTTGCTCGACGTTGTTAAAAATCGCTTGTGTTAAAATAAAAAAAAAACATCCTATTCATTTCTTTTAAACATACGTTCACTGCATGTTTAAAACGCATGTATGTTTATGACACATGAATTGCGTCAGTTTTTCTTATTTTACATCTTATTATATATAAAACTAAATAAATAAATACGGTTAATTTAACATTTCAAATTTAACATTTTTATAAATATATAGTAACGTACCTCTATTAGTTTAATTCATAATTCACATTTCTCTTACCTTTGGTTTTATAATAACAAATATTTATTATGAAACTTTATTTACAATATTTTATTTATAG
>JAHWFP010052070.1:0-10190 GCA_023313725.1 Lithobius niger | reverse complement strand
GGTTGCGTGCAGCGACACATGCATTGCCATGCAACCAATAAATGTGGTTGCGTGCAACGACACATGCTACCAATAAATGTGGTTGCGTGCAACGCACATGCTACCAATAAAATTAATGTGGTTGCGTGCAACGACACATGCTACAATAAATGTCAGCTATGTTTCCATAAATGACGGGAGACGTTGGGTGAATGTTATTCAACATTAGAAGGATGCCTGATACATGGGCAGGATCTTAGGGTGCGGCTGTGGTCAGTCCGCATTGAGGAACAATTCCGTTGGGAACTTTGTCCCTGAACAAGTCCAACGACAGCATTACTTTAGCATAATGATAAAAGAAAAGTTCAGAGGCAAAGCGTGGATCGCCGCTGGATTCACCACATTCAATAAAGGAGAAATACGGAAACAGTTAGTTTTGGGGCCTGCAGACTTTTCTCTTTTATTCACAGGGTAGGTCAATGGTAAAACATGGCAATAGTTACTACGCCAAACATGGCAAGTTAAACCTTTGGGGAGCAAAATCACTTGGTTCACAAAAAAAGCAAAAAGTTATGATGGGTCGTTGTTTGGTTTGGGGGAAGTAGCATGTCTTGGCCGAGTCCTTGACTTTTAGGCTAAGTTAAGTGCTAAATAGAAGGAATAGATACAGTTACGAAACAAGGTTGGTGTTCAAGGTCGTAATATTTCCATCTTTAGGGAAGGTTTGTGCAATAATCGTGGACAGCCCTACTTGGTAATGCTAATTCTCCCAGTATATTTAGCAATTGGCAAACATAATCACCACACTCAAACATGAGTATTGAACCAGACCCAGCGGAGAACACAAGGGAAAAAAAGGTTAAGAAGGTTAGATCAAGACAACAACAACAATACAACAGAACAAAGGTTGCCCAATACGTGGGTATTATAGGAAACAATGGGAGAAAAGGTTGTCAGGGCTAACCACACATGTTGGGGAGTAGCTTTGGGAGATCTTGTGAGAAGGACAACAGTCCCAGTCACAGAGGCAAAAGGATCTTTTCAACACCTGACAGCACCCGTAAGATGTTAAGCACCAGCAAAGCTTTGGCTTTAAGTTGATTGTAGACGCCAAAACAACCTGGAATCGAACACTATATGACCCAGGAAATGTACGTGTAGGACCAAAGGAACTGCACCTGTCCCAAGTGCAGGGTAGGATCTGGATGCAATGTTCGTTGAAGGCAAAAGTGGACACGAACTGTTTTGTCTGGATAACCATGAAATCATTACTGACAGCCCAGTTTGCTTGCTGGGCAATAGAGTTGGGCGCAACGACAAAAAGAACAGTGTCAAAGAATACTGAGGATAGGCCCTTGAGGCACACCATTCTCCAAATAACTCAGCAAGAAAGAATTGTCCATTTGAGTTACAGTGAACTCCTGGAACCCTTAAGGCCGACACCCTTCAGATGCGAAGGCTATTTGAGTGGTTTGGCCATTACATACTCTCTATTGCATGATCAATATGATGTAAACTATGGTCGCTTCTTTTCTGTCCGTGGTGGCGGAATGAGCAGAAGACACCCGCTTAAACGTTTGGCACTCCCATTTTCACGGGGTTGAAAAAAGATCTTTTTCTCGTCCCGCGTGGTAAATGTTTGGAATAATTTACCGACAGAGGTTGTTATGGCACTATCCCTTGCTATCTTCAAAAAGAAACTGGCTAACCAGAAACCAATTCTGACGCGGTACATCCTAGATGTGTGACAAGTTAATTTTATGGAATGGTATCAGTGACCAACGCGGGTCCTTCCATGGCCAGTTGCATTTTGTCGGTAACAAACATCATATTATTATAAACGGTGTCGAAACTATTTTAAACGGAAGCTAATGTGTGTCGTCATCGAATTCCTTGTAATTGTATGGTTGCATGTAATCTTGTACTAATGTCGTGATCAAATGTTATTACTTCTTTAAGTTATATCAAGAAATCCTATTAGCTATAGTGAAGCAACGATGTTTCAATTTGCCGTGTTTAATAAACTAGTATTTGGTCTCTGACTCTAATTGTGTAAACCGTAGGTCTCTATCTGGGTAGGTTCTGGAGTTGAAAACGGTGACGGACAGACGGACAAAGTCCTTGCAATGGGAGCGTTCAAGTATTACGTCATCAAGAAATTGGCCATTTTCAACCCTCCCTCCCCCTTCGTCATCAATTGCCATCAATTGTTCAGCAACCCCCTCCAGTTTTACGTCATTTCTAAATTTATACGCCCCCCCCCAGGGGGTGTTTTTCCGTCTACATCCAGTTTTATGACCTTTTTTTTGCGTATTTCCACCCTTTTACTGGGGTAGCGGTGCTTACATCATCAACTGTCCAAGCCCCCGCCCGCCTTCGTCAGCAATCGTCACCAGTAGCCGAACCCCCTCCCCCTTCCTGATGACGTAACTTAAACGTCCCCACAATAGTCTTCTCAGTCGTTTCGGTTGCACAGAAGACTAAACCAACAAGAAATATCACTTTGTTTTCGATTTTTATGCGAACACTGATCTTACCTTAAAACTTGCAAAATTCTGTCACACGTCTGCTCTTCCTTGATTTAACACTGGATGGAGAGAGTGGCCAGCTTTCAACAAACTCGCTCTGATGGAATCAACCCGCTATTCTCTCGTTTGATGACACGCTCCCTGTAAGCATATAATTTGTGCGATGCATCTTCGTACATTAAATATGAGAGGTACCATGATGTGTTCCTAACACCTCTGCACACGGCCAGTGTTGTGAGCTAAAACATATTGTTAACATCTGGTAGGCGGAAAATGTAAGTGACATTCGGAGAAGCTTGGACGCTTCTGCAGTTGTAGCTAACGATTTCCGTTGCAATAATCACCAGTACCTGTAAACACTAATGCCTATGACAGCAAAGCAGGAAATACACCATTTCCGTTGCCCATATTGACTGTAACTGTAAGTGCGAATGTTACCAAAAGAGGGGCATGCAGTTAGTGACTTTAAGTGGAGTTAATATTCTTAAAAGGCTCATAATTACCCCAGTCCTAAAATAAAACTCCAGTCGTAAAAACCATAAAAATTGTTATTCCCATATCTATGCTTACTCGCATTTAATTTTCATAACTGCCCACGGTTCCGTTGCAAACCAAAACACTTTATTTCTTCAAATCGATTAACAGTTGCTTTCAGGCCCATTTCAATTAGTCAACAGTGTGCGTGTTTAGAGGTTCTTCTCACGTATTTTATGTGTGCTAATTCAGAACATGGTATATTTCAAATGCACTTATAGAAGACGATATTACTATGTGGTAGAATTATAGATCGAAACCTTCTAGAAAAATTAAACAAAAACTGTGCCATCACTCTGCCTGGTTTAAACTCTGCAAGGATATTTTCGTAGTGCTTTATCGTTAACACGCATTAACGACGAGGGAAACGTATGACCTACGAAATACCTATGAAAATACCTGATGATCTTGAACTACTTTTTTTTTAAGCGCTCTCGCTTCTGGACAACTCCCGCGGTTCTAACCCGTGTTTATCTTCCGTTTATAAAATATCAGCCTTCCGTTAAGAATAAACATTGTTAAATTTCAACAGTACTGAGGGGCAGGAATTGCTAAACGAGCAATGCTAACTTGGAAAAATACGTACTGAGCTACCGCAGACCTGCTTGATTATCATACATGCACTTAATATCTGTTCTGTTCCAGTGTGTGCTATGTCACCTCTTACAAACACTATTAGAATTGTTCATTCTAGGGTAATGTGGGAAACTGGGAAGTCCTCATTTCCCTTGTTCGCCGAAGAAGCATTTCTGAATCGAGCAACACTCACCAAAAACGTAATCAGAATGTTCGGGCTGAGAATGTTGAAACCAGCAGGTAAGTGGGATACCACCCATGTTTTCGTGGTGATATAAAATAATGGCTCGGCACTGCTTGCCTTGTTTTATCACAGTGTACTCAAACTGCGGGAGACATCCACTTGTGGTATTTGTAGTGCTTAGGTGCTTATTGTGCACTCCACTATAAAAGCGAAACATTCTTTGTGTTGTAACTTTTTTTTTTTTTTTTTTTTATTAAAGAAAGAAAGATGCCACGAAGTGAACTAACACTTATTAGTGGCAACATTACAATACCATCCATCAACAAAAAATATACATTTCTAGCAATTTAAAAAACAAAACCATCAGAACCATAAACTATATTGCATAATTTGGTACTTCTCCTTTTAAGTACCTTATAGCCCTCTTTATACAGTTCTCTTCAAAAATGTTTGTCAGAAACGATCATTTAGCCATTTTTCAATTTTATTTTTAAACCCTATACAACTTCTCAACAAATTAACTCTGAATCAAAAACCCCTCAATTCATTTATTTATCCCCATCAATATAATTAATCCAGTAGTTTTTCATTTTTTGCTTAAGTTCATTATATCCTTTAATTGTTTTTAATGTGTTTGGTATTTTATTGAAGTTTTTCACAGAATTATATACAGTCGTCATTTTTCCGTATTTATTAGACCATAAAGGTAGGAATAAATGGTCTTTTCGAAGTTTCGATTTCGCTTTTTGATTTTGAAGTAAATTTGTTAATGGAAAAAAATATCTTATTGTTATCGTATAATTGCACAGATTTTTTACATTAAGTATTTTATGTCTATCAATGATTTCCTTCACGTTATTATTTTGAAACAATACTTTTAGTACTTTATTCTGTAATTTTTGTAATTTATTCAACATGTAATTGCTTGCATTACTGTAGATTTCGCAGGCATACAGCAAATTTGCTTCAATCCACGCTGTGTAAATTAGTTTTTTATTTCTATCGTTTATTGCCTTTCTTATTTGATATAATTTAGGCATTAGTTTTTTAATTTTTGTAATAATGTTGTCTACATGATCTTCATGCTTCCATTTATTGTCAATGCAGTATCCTAAGTATTTAACCTTACTTTCTTTCTTCATGATTTTATATACATTTTTTGTATGTGTGATGATCAACTGATGTGTGATGAGGTAAATACAGTAATTTTTTTCCTTGATAAATTCATCCGCAAAACGAACTATTTGGAATCACTCGTTCAAAAACTCAATGGTCCAGTCAAATTAGACCAAATTTAGTTCGAATCGCGGAATAATTCATAAAAAGCTAATTTTTGGCACAGATGTTCGTAATGTTTCCGTAAATATTGCAATTTCAAGGACTCCGCCCCTGTAACACTACGGTGAAATGTAAAAAAAATTGCTTTTGTTAGTATCTGAAAACTTTGAATACGTATCACAAACAAAAGACTACATTACTGCAGAACACATATTGTACTCGTAACAGTATTCTAATAATAATGAAGACTGATATAAACCAAAACTTTAGTATATAACATTACTCTATTATTAGTTTTGGTTTATATCATTCTGTATTATTAGAATAATGGTATGAGTACAATATGTGTTCTGCAGTTATGTATTCTTTTGTTTGTGATATTTATTCAGAGTTTTCAGATACTGACTCCACTGTAGTGTTGCAGGGGAGGAGGCCTTGAAATTGCGATATTTACAATGAAATGATTTTCTTTTATTTACAGACTGTGGTATAATTTAATGCGAAAAACGTTTGTGGTTTGCTTTTTCCAGTTTATTTGTAGTCCAGTCAAATTAGATCAAGTGCTCGGAATAATTCACAATAAGCTGATTTTTGGCAAAGATTATCTAGTGTTAGGTGTACAGCTTATGTTCAGACATTGATTCTTAGGCAACCTTGAATAGGAAAAATTTTTATCACCTCTCTTAGCACGCCAATTGGGCGATAAGTCGGTCCTCCTATCTGGTTTTTTAAAAATTTTTTGTAGGAGGTACAGATCTATGATAAGTTCTTGATTTGGGGTTTATTTAACATCTCCGTAATGGTTGGTACAGTGGCAACCCAGGCCACTGCACTGTGACTGAGGTTGTTGCTAATGATCTTGTTGTCGATGCGCCATTAAGCCTCAATTCCCCCTTATTACAATAACTGTTCTATACCGTATTTATCCTATTAACATAGAATTTTATTTCCTGAACACAGTTGCCGTATTTCTGTATGTAGTCACCGACTGGACTTGCTATCAGCACATGAAAAGCCTTGCCCATCAAGCTGCTGCTGTATCTCATCTCATCAACAAGGGTTTGCTTTCGTCGCAACACTGAGCGATTTAGGAATAACACGAGTCACTTTGGCATAATTTGTATGTTGGTGCAGAGCAGAAAGTTTCATTAAATTCAACATACGTGCAGAGTAAATATTCGCAAACTGCGCGGTTCAGGAATAACGCGGGTCAATTTGTCATAATTGGTTGGAGCGTAGCTCCGCTATGAAGACACTCCAATGTAAACTGAGACCGCGCATCACGTGAAAACCACAAGGACTATCCAAGCCACACTTTGCATGCAGTAGCACGGGAGTCCAGACAAGGTTTATCAATAAATTGAATATTGGTCCAGACATGATCAAGAAAGTGACAATTACACATTCGAAAGTTTACATGCTATTTGCATCCTGAATCTGAAGGTAGAAATCAAATATAGATAGAAATAGTAATAAAACTAGGTGTAACGTTACTTTTATATACCCTAATTTTCTGCCCTTTCATCCCTTTTTAAGAGGGTGCAAAGTTTCTTTTTCAATCTACAGGACCTTTTATGAATGCGGTTATCACAACTTATCAACAGCACTAAACTGTTTCGTGATATCTATCTCCTAGTGACAGTTAGAATATCAAAAAAACAAAACTGGTAAAAGGGGCCGCCAAGTTCCGAATGGTTCGGCCCTTCAAAGGAGTGATATCAACACACCAAAAAATTCGCCAAGTTAATCGCACCGCATAATAATTCGAAGGTTAAATGAAAGCTAGAACATAGCTACTTTCGGTAGCAATGTTCAAGTTTTCATTTAACGTCCACAGTATTATTCGGTGCGATTAAGTTGGCGAATGTTTTGGTGTGTTGATATCACTCATTTGAAGGGCCGAACCATTCGGAACTTGGCGGCCCCTTTTACCAGTTTTGGTTTTTGATATATCACTCCTTTTTTTTTAATTGTGTATTAAACTCAACTCCACTACTGTGCAGATTTGTAATAAAGTACCACGTCAACAACAAGAAATTGGTTTTCAACTTTGCTACTACCTTTTGCCTATAGGCCGAACCATTCTCAACTTAAGTCACCTCTTTATAGGTTTTTGGTTTGGTTTTAATTTTGGTGTAATTTTTTTTTTTAGTTTTGGTGTGTTGATATCACCCCTTTGAAGGGTGGAACCACTCTCAGCTTGGTGGCCTCTTGACCATTTTTCGGCTTTGTTTATTTTGCTTTGTTTTTACAGTTGGTTTATTTTTCGTGAATTGGACGTGAATACAATTTCTTTGCAACGTTGTTTAGATTTATCGAGATACACTAGTGTGTGTCTAGGCACGCACGTCAGTATACACATTGTCATTGTCCGAATTTCGGCCGTCCAATGAGAGAATTTTCGTACCTTTCGTACTATTTTCGTACTTATGCGCCATCCTACGCCATTCTCGTTACACCCCTAGGCGCCAAACCATAAAAGGTACGCAATTCGTATCGTACTGCAGCCATTCGTCCAATTTCATAGCTGGAAGCCTTTCCGTTATCTCGGTATCGATGAATAATCACCCTATGGAAATTAACATGGGGATGAGCGGACTAGAATTAGCTAGCTAGCTAGCTAGTTACACATTTTCAACGTTATGGAGAGTCAGATTTTGCATTGACAGCAGCTTAGCTGGCATTCCTACACGAGTTAATTTTTCTCAGGTGGGTCATTGCTCTTGATTTCAACACAATTTAAGCTTTTGTACCGGATTATTATTTTTCCCCAAGTACCTGAAATGTGCCCAACTATGCTTCAAGATATAAGACACTGACGCTATGGCGCCGCGCTACAATGGTTTACAACCTCGACAATTGAATTGATGTGATGTTTGTTGTGATGATTGTTGCCTAACTTGGCGCGACACACTAGCGTGTGTCTAGATTAAGACAATTACTGTCAATTAATTAAGACAATTACCAGCAGCTTCACAACTACAGGCCACAGTGTTACGATGGTGACCATTATTTACCAGTAGCACAACAATAGGTTCCCACATCTTTTGGTTTTGCATCCTTGCATTTCAAGCTATTTAATGCCCTTTTCGGCGAAGGAAAGCCCAGCTGAAACAATACGCAACAATGTAAAAACCCATTGTTGCCGGGAAAGCCCGCACTTTCATCTGAAGGCGAGAAAAGCTGGGTTTAAAAAACAGCTGATTTTAACAAAACAAAACAAAAAACACGTTCGAAGTAGCAAAGCACTACATTACAATGCCGTTACATTTACAAAAGATTATGTAAAGATTGTAAAATGGTTACAGTTTTTAATCACCAAATGTTTGACCGGGTTTTCATTTGTAACACTCCGGCCTGATACATTTGCTACGACGTTCAAAATACCGATGATATTTGCTTGCATACCACGGCTACTTTTCTTGTACTGTTGTAAGGATTTCAAGTTACGGTGGCCAGTTGTTTGCACAATGAGCTGCTCTTCTACGTTGGGTCAATACAAAGTTGTTGCTGACACGAATGTTGTGATTGCTTAATTAACCATCGAACTTAGCAATTGGCATCTGTTGCAACATTTTTAATGATGTTGCCCGAAACATTTTTACCCACGGGGCGGTTGTAATACAAAATGTAATTACTGTATTTCTTTTTGGGGCAAAAATACACCACCTTAGTATTTGCATGTTCGGGCAAATAATTTTGATACAGTGTGTGCACGTTGACAGGACAACGAGAAGGATTGTCAGGAAGAGAAAATGCTTTGACTCTCTTTGGTTGCACTTTTATATGTTTTAAGTAAATAAGCACAAATTCCTGTAAATTACATGAAGGAAAGAGGAAAACAAGCCAAACAGCAAAAATAATACACTAGAATTAACGTAGTACAGTGAGCCACCTTTGGAGTAGCATGACCCGGATTCAAACTAGCAACCGAATTCGTCCCTAGGTCACATAACTGTTCGGCTTGTTTTCTTCTTTCCTTTCATATGTTTTTAACCCACGTTGATTTATTTTTGAAACGTTTAATATGTATTCAAGGTATTCACGCCCATTTTCATTTGACCTACCAAAGGTTTGTTGTCTTTATGTTAAAGTTCTGTCCTAATTTTTGCCACGCAACGCACAAACATGCACATCGAAAAGCACAAACACGGAATACGATAAGGCATTTTGATAATCAGTAGCCTACCAAGAATTTTAGTTTGCCGCAACACGTTCAACTATTTTCGAATGTTTACCATAATGTAAAACAATGGCCCGTTATTTCAAGAACGTAACAATACCACGTTCTTTCAAAGCATAGAACGTCTGCCAACAATAGCCGACAATGGGAACGAGCTCTTCGCCGTAACGGGCATTAAGTCGGATAAAAACTGATACTTGGATTGATACTTGGATGGGTGACCGCCTGGGAATCTGGCTGTTTCAGACATAGGGCCTTAGGGCTTCGGGCAGATGACCAGGAGTGGTTAACGCTCGTTAAACCCTTTAAACCTTTTAAGTCGGATAAAAACCGAAAACCTTGTGCATTCCTAAACAATGGCCCTCGGGACGCTGCGCACCCTCGGGCATTGATTAGGAATGCCCGCGGTTTTCGGTCATTATCCTTTACGGAAGTGCGTTCGCCCGTGAAGTTGCTTCGAATATAATTGTTGGTTACATTCTTGGTTGTATTCAGGGGGATGGCTCTTTCAGCTTTACTTGTCCGCGTCGGATTTCCAAGATGGCGACCCCATTGAGAAAAAGGCGTGTGTATTTGCGTGCGTTAATTTCAATATAAGAGGTAAGCAAACCACGACTTGATTAAACTAAGTCGCGGTAATACAATCTGGCATTTTTAGCTTGGTCAAGTTTAAAACGGCTGAAATTAACTTCCTAATAATTCGTCGAAATACACATCTTGCGCTGATAGCAAAATAAAAGCAGACGATGCAACAAGCATAAAGACGGAAACAGACGACACAGAACATCAATTTTACAGTATTACTCGTTATAACCTAAAGCGAAGAATAACTTCACTTGACATACCAGTAACGTAAACAATTTTTTTTTTGGCGGTGGGGGGGTTAAAATTTTACGCCTCGCTTTGCACCCCTACTAGAAAACGTGTG
>JAHWFP010052069.1:0-13458 GCA_023313725.1 Lithobius niger | reverse complement strand
CTTACAGAAAAGAAAGTGGGTATTTTTATTTCGACCAGGACAAGTCAAAATAAAAATGCGGTTTTTCGTGGGAAATTGTGACAACGCATGCACTGGCCACACTCCACGAAAATCCCCCAAAAGATGGCGATCTTCCCCAACTGGAATTCTTACAGAATCGGATGCATTAAAAAAAAATGTCGGATTCAAATCCCAGGGACAAGGCCCCCAAAATATGTAAGTGCTTGCTAAGGAGATGGACGATTATTCATAAGACACAATGCTCAATCCTAATTCACCTCTTACTGTACAGCTAGGGGACTGCACACTTAGCATTACATATTAGGCGCTAGGTCAAGGTTTATCCCCTTGTCCTGCCCTGATCAGCTCTGGTGGTTCGACTTGCAGGTCTGACCACCACACACCAATTAGCTCGAGCTGTCGAAGCTGTCCCGTTTTATACCCAAGCGGGCCGGGGCAGAACAATAGGCTCTTGCCTGAGGCATTACGTCACGTGACGGCGAACTGGCGCGATCCGGTCTTGACCGGTAGAACAATAGGACTGGCTCGCTTACCCGGATGTTGGCGCCGGGCCAGCTGCCATGTGTGCATGATAGCTAGCGGCGCGTAGCATCCATGTTAACGGCAAGGTGCACCGCACGAGGGGCTAACTGCGTGCGTGTGCATTGCCGTACATGTAAGCACGTTACAACTGGTGAGGTAAATTACCATGTCAGGGAGGCCGACATGGGAGGCTTTATGAGAAAGTTTGGCCGAAAGCCGTGTTTGATGATTGAAAGGATTTCCGATTGTGGGTTGTTCTTTCTCAAGCAGGTAAAAAGTGGTGGAGTCTTGCGCCAACTGGAAAGCAGGAGAGACGAAGGGCGTCATTATTGGCTTTTCCAAAAAGAGCTTCTGCCACCTGGTGATGAGAAGCGGCTGCGGTGATCGGAAGTTGCTGCCCGTTTGTGCTGGTTGTGTTGGTTGGAGCGTGAACGGGATGATTGGTCAGACCGAAAGGGCTGCTGTTTGTTTTGAGGGCCGGGATTTTCATTTTTACGGTTCGTTGAAGTGGAGGGAGTGGGCTTGTTCCAATCGTCAGATGGTGGACATGAGCTCGGCTTGTTCCAGTTAAAGGGATGGTTCGACAATTGGAGTTGTTTCGGTTTCGGTTTCCGAGAGATGGAAAGATGAGGGGCGTGAGTTGGGATTGAACCCCGGAAGAGGGCGGCCGACTCGTGGATCAGCTGGTTCCGAAGGCCATGTCTGGTTGAATCATTAAGGTTGTTTGTAGATCGTAATGCGATTTCACGAAGAAGCAGGGTGTTGTTAAAAAGAGCTCCTGTGGCCCATTTTAGTGAATGATAAGTTGCAAAACTGGCCTTCTGAAAGAGCTGTGAGATGAGGACGAAAGGTTGTGAATCTCTTCAGGGCTGACGTCGGCTGATAGCTTCTCGCACAAGGCGTTGACTGCCGTGTTTAGGACATCGGCCTGGGAAGCGGCTCGTAGGCCCATTCGTAAACACTTGTCGTTGTTGTAAAGGACAAAGGTTGGGACTTCAAAATTTCTTCGGGATGGAGAGTCCCGTGCCAAAATCCAGTTTGACTTCACTGCAGAGAAATTCGCACTCCATGTAGGTGTCGAAGTTCCAGGGGTTCGTTGCGCCATTGCCGAAGCGACGGAAGAAGCTCGTTTCACGGCCTGTGCGTGGAGCGGGAGGCTCTTTGTCCAGAATTAGCAGTTCTCCTTTCCCCCGCAGAGACCCTTCGTTGCGAAAGAGGCATGTCAGAAGGGTAGTTGATTGACCTAGCAGGCTGCGTGGCTTGCAGTCGCGGTCCCGAAGGGCGACGCCAAAACCTGTCTTCAATCCTCTGTTAATCACCGGAGCATCGGCAGACTGGGACGGCTTGTAAAGGAAGCTGTCTGGCACAGTTTCCTCGACCGTATTGAGCAGAGAGGCTAAGGGAATAGTAGTATCATCGTTGTTTTCCTCGTCGAAGTGTACTTTCTTGTGTGATGAAAGGAGAGTTTGAGCCGGGAGTGAAAGCGTCTTGGGGCAGCAGGAGTCAATGGGACATCAGTTGGCTTATGCATTTTGGCCGTATTCGGAGAGCTGAGTGGAGCGCTTTCATGACTGGCGGTGGAGGCGACCCAGTCACAAGTGCGGGCATGGCGGGCAGAAGACGTGCAGGACGGGGACGGCATCATCGCATTCAAGTGTTTCCAAAAGGCGGATTCGACAAGCTGGTGTACTTCACTGCGGGTTACGCCTCTTCGGGAAGAGTTGGACGAGAGATCCAAGGGGGAGTTTGGCTCCGGCAGCGGTCAGAAGCAGCGACAGCAAGGAGGTAACTTCTTTTCGCCTCGCGGTAGGAATCACTTGCAAAGCGTAGATCCTTCTCTAGAGCTGAAAGGTCGGGAGCAGAAGGAGTCCGTTGGCCAGGTTGTAGCAGGGACTCATCTTGAAAGGCCGAAGGGGAGAGAACGTCGCTAGTGAGGTTGAGAGCGGAGACCCAACGGTCGCCGAGGACGAAAGGATGAGCTGGAACATGACAGTGAGCAGCAAATGAAGCGGAGCCTTTGGGACCGGCCATCATCGGTGAAAATCCAAATTCCAACTTGTGAAAGGGAAGGAAACTGGAAGCGAGGTGACGTGTAGGAACCTCTGGAGGAAAATGAATGTCGAAAGCATTCGCACTCTCGCTTATAGAGGCCTGTGTGCGCAGGTGCAATAGAGGCATACTGTAAATCGCCTAATAAACGCCCTGGTTTTGTTAACACCCACCTCCCAAAAATGCCTTAAGGTCAGAAATCATATAGTAGCTTTATTACGACTCCCCCCCCCCTTCAATCGTTTTTTTTTTGGTCAATCGTGAAATTGACTAAAAGCTTCAAACGTTTAAAGAAATCAACGTATTATCCCTTTAAATCTTGGTTGTTCTGCAGCAAAATTAACGAAAAGATTCATAAATTTTACGAAATCAACATTTAATTCAACACGATTCACGGGAGCATTTGTAATCATGTAAAAGTCGGCAATATTAGGCCTATGCGATCGATCATTGATGTGTGTAATATGGATTCAGTCTAGTTAAAACGCTATACCTTTTTCTCATTTCTTCTCAAATTTAGTTTATTAGATCGTCCTACTTCCAATATCTAACATCACAAAATCTTCAAAACAAACACGCGATTCACGACCGGTAAACGCCAAATGGAGTAACATTATAACGGACGCGGTAGACCGGATGTCTCACGCCCTTACACAGTTTTGACGCGTCCACTACTGGGGCTCCACGAGTCCAGACCTACGCGTCTATTTCCGCCGGAACTTCCGTCTTGGACGACAATATATAACTCTATGGTGATAAATGTCAACACACGCGTTTTCCAGTGGTGAATCACGTTGTCCGTTTTGAACGTTTGTGTGTTCGAAGGTTCAAAATTAGTTTTAACTTTGAATTAGGGTCCACTACCGCAGAAGCTCCAAGCATTCCGGCGCGTGAAGTACTCCGCATGGAGGAAGGAATTAGGTCCTCCATGTTTTCCGGCTAAGTGTTTGGTTGCGTTCTCTGATGTTATGTAGTTAGCCGCAGCGAGCGCGATAGCGCGAGCAAGGCTCGTAATTTGGAAAAAAACTGACATCATTTTCGTGATCGGCGACCTTGATTTACCTTTTGCACCAATGGCGATAGTACAACCTTCCACATATACAGATCGATGGTGGACGAGCTTGGAGCCGCTGCGGTAGTGGTTCCGCGTTTTCACTACACGGAAGCCATATTACGCACATCAATGATCGAACGCATAGGCCTAATATTGCCGACTTTTCTGCGATTACAATCATGGAGGAAAGAAAAGAGATGATTCTCCATGATTACAATAATGCTCCCGTGAATCGTGGTGATGTAGAAATTAATTAATTTTAACTTTGAATTAGGTTAGATATTGGAAGGAGGACGATCTAATACACTAAATTTGTGAATAAATGAGAATAAAATCAGTGTGTTAATGATAGATAAAACCAGAGCGTCCTACAGTAAAGGCCGAATCAGACCAAGACAAATAAGGCGAGTAAAATCAACCATTGACATAGATGGAAGCGCAAGTTTGCTAGGTGCTGCCATCTCTACACCAAGCGGCGAAATTTCAAACTAACCGACGAGGGTTCCAAATTCTGTCAACCAATGACGCCACTTGGCAAATTTGCCGCGTCGTTATTTGATTCGCCGTTTGGCGGAGTATTGTGGGAAGCACCGACGATCCGGCCTTTACTGTAGGTGGCTTTGATTAAACCCAGATCATGCACGTGAATAATCAAATTTTCGACGATAGATTTTGGCCTAAACGACCACCCAAAAACAAACGTTCAGGTCAGAAATCTTGTAGTAGCTTTGTTAACGCCCCCTCCACTTTTTTATCGATTTAACTTTAGTCGCCCATGGGCGTTTAATAGGCGATTTACGGTGCAAGCAGGCTGCTATATACAGCTAAGAAACCTCCAGGGAAACGACATTGAGGATCAATTTAATGCTAAAGTTAACAAGGTTAAGATTTTTCGGCAACAAGAAATGTGATTTGGAACACTAAGGTTAAGTGCAATAACACATATAAATAATCTTCTGACAATATGTCGTTATTACTATGTCATTATTACAAAGAATGTGATTGGCTAAGCTAGTTATTTAATCAGCAGCCATTTTTACGCACAGGTCTGTTTCTAATAGCATCTTTTATAAGGAATTTACTCAGAAAACGGCGCATGTTCACGTAATATTTATTAAAATCACGCTTTTTCTCAAAAGATAATTTTAAAATATCCCCCCCCCCCCGCAGAAGGTCCGGCCGAAATTACTTTCTATTGCCTATAAAAATATAATTACCTGTAAATTTTGCATTCTGTTCTCTGAATGCTGTTATTATCCTACAGATTTACGGTTGTTTGGATCCGGCCAGCTTGGTAATCAGCGTGCGCATGTGCACACCCCTCCCATAAAAAAAAAGCACCAGGTGTGAAAGCTCAGCATCTTTTGTTTTCTCTCGATATGTAAAGAAAGTGACTCCAGAGGGGAGGTGCAGGTAATGCACATTTTCATAGGCAATAGAAACAAACTTCAGCCGGCCCTTACAGGGGGCTAGCAAATTTATGTTTCTAGTTGCCGAGCGAAAATATATATTACCTGTAATTTTTGCATTTACAGTTAGACCTCGTTAAATTGATGGTGGGAACCTTCTTGGCGAGTACCCTAGCGTTCCAAAGCTGCCATCCCCTGGAGTCGCAGACTCCTTGAACGTACTGTGAACGATTTTGGTTCGTGATGAAATTTTTTTTTAAAGAGTGTGAATCGAAAAGGTTTTTTTTTTTTAGTTAATTTTATGGGAAAGAAAATTATATATTTTTTGAAAGGTTAAGAAAACCACCTTCCGTTCAAAGGAGAAGAGAAGGGTTCGTCGTGATAAGAGTTAGACAAAACCAAGGTATCCACTCTTCTTCGTTGGTTCAGATGAGAGTCAATTTTTCTTTTCTTCTTCCTTGTTGATGTTGTCAGAGCAGTTGGCAGCTAGGGAGTGGTTGACCTTGGGGAATTGCTGCATTGTTCCGTTGATTGATAAAAGATGATCAAATATTGACGAGTTGGTGAATCCGTTCATTCGACGAGATCGAGATTCACCATTCATTTGTTGCATGCTGATTGCAGAGTGATCAGGAAGTATGCAAAAACTTGAGAAGGTTGGGATTTTCGAGGTTTGGGTCAAATGAGTTGCCGACGAGACACGACCCTACCCTGTCCTTCTTTGTTTGAATGGTGGCTGTAGACTTGTTCATCTTTTCTTTTCATAGAGGACTGGAGTGCAGCTGTAGACAAAGTTGGTCTGGTGACCTTTGCTGACGGTTGAGGTTAGTCTTCTGTTAGAATTTCAACGAAAAGAGTTTTGGACTGTACTTGCTTCTGGGATCAAGCAATGTGGTGGTAATTCAAGGTGAAAACTGATGAGCTGCAATGAAAAAGTTCTTCAAAAGGCGACCATGGGGATTGGAAATTGGTTGTGTAGTTGGTGTAAGGTCTTGAAGTGGTGATTCCAGTCAAACGATGAGCGGTTCTTTATACGTTTAAAGACGAGAGAAGGGTTTAGATGCTCGACGACATTTGAATATATCGTTTACTGTCAAATTGCCACATGGAGTGGCTGACGAATTTATTAGGGGGAAGGCTGCAGTTGCTTTAGCCCAGTCTGCCACGATACTGTGTACCTTGGGGTGATCAGCTGATCGTAATTTGGAAGCTTCGACTGTAGTAATGGATGTTGATGCTCGAGGTTGAACCCATGGAGTATTATTCGGTTTCTAAAAGGTGCATGGTTTGAAAATGGATTGACTGGTGTCGATCGCAGGTGGAAAATGTCTTGGAGCTTGCACTTTCCGTTGCGTGGGTTTTTGTGCTTTGGTTATCCTAGGAGATGGGCGATATTTTGGCCTCCTGGATACGGAAAGTTGAATGTGCGCAACTCTTCAAATGTTCTGGGAAGGCATTTGTTTGGAGGGAAAGAATTTTTGCTTTCCTGAAACCCAGAGCCAGGTTGAGCTTCAACTTTGCAGACTCTTGAAGGAGGAGAGAATTTTCGTTCCAGATTCTTTGAATTCCTAATTCTTGATTCGTTGATTTGGGCAAGATCGTCGAAATGAAGGAATTGATGGGCAACCTTTGTTTTTGATAGGTTGAGGTCTTACCGTATGGTTTGCCGTAAAAATTGTGAGTTGTTAAAGAATGGTGGCATGGGTGAGGGTGGTGGCATGCCCAAGTCCAGGCCAAAAGTGGACAAAAGGTGGTGTTCTTTGAGGTGCTGACCTCATCGGTGACCATTGACTTCTGTTTGGGGTGAAGGCAGACAGATTTGTGAGATGATGATGGCTGATGCTGCTTCAGGGCTTCATATTCAGGAATTTCCGTCAATTCCACAACTTCCATTGATTCCACAGTGATTGGAAGAGGTGCTTTAGCTTCAGGAGCAGTGATGGATACCACAACGTTTGGGAGTGAGGGCCCTTGTGGAGTTGACATAGACGAGATCGATTTTGAGGACACAGGAGTGGCGACACCGACGATAACGATGTTGCTGACAATGGTAGATACAAGTAGTGGTCGACCGAAACCGATTTTTTTCACTTTCGGCCGAAACCGAAACCCCTACCGAAACTGGTGAGTTGGTTTCGACCGAAAGCGAAATCACTACCGAAACTGGAAATTCGGTTTCGGCCGAAACCGAAACCACAACCGAAACCAGTAAATCAGTTTCGGCCGAAACCGAAACCGCTACCGAAACCGGAACCAAAACCTAACCAGAACAATATCAGTATTAATAATTAGACAAAAAGCAAGGATAAAATCATAAAATTATGCGTGTATGATGGTTTTTCATAAACATACTCAAGACTGGGAGGCAGAGCACAGTTTACCCATTTTCTGGGTCTAGGCTGAGAAACTCCACGCACGCACTTCCACCCCCAAACAAAAAAAAGTTTCAGAATTTGAAAAAAATTGTCATATTGCAAAAAGACTTCAGGACTTTCGTTTGTATTTTTTTCTTTTTGGTCATTAGTCTTTTTTAAATTTTAAAACCATTAATTCGTGTGAAAACCATTAATTAGAAAGAGGCGTCATTCAATAAGTAAAAGCATTGCTTGAAAACATAAATAAATAGAAATAAAAGCATAAATTCCCTCCAGTGCAACGAAGCCATTACAATTATGATAAAATTGGGATTGAAATAAAATTGTATTTATTATTTATTGGCGGGGCATGGCAGATGAAAGCTGAATCTGTGATGGGGTCTCCTGGATGTCAGCACTCGTATGCTACAGTCCAGTTATTCTACGCCGAAAATGCTACTGCCAGGAAGCAGCAGTGGTTTCGGCTTCACCGAAACTGCAGCATAGGATTCAGCCGAAACCGAAACCATAACCGAAACCAGTTCGAGGGTTTCGGCCAAAACCGAAACTGAACTATAACTTCATGGCCGAAACAAGAACCGAAACCGAAACCAAAAATTTGCTGGTTTCGGTACCGAAACTGAAACCGAAACCGAAATTCGGTCGACCCCTAGATAGAAGGCAACGAAAGGAGAATTGGATAGAGTTTTTGCATGGGGTTCGTGGAGTTTGCTTCTTTTCGGGTAAAGCTGAGGCGAGAGCTAACTTTTCAAGTTTTGCCAGTTTTTTCCTTTTTGCTTTCTTCTGTGCTTGCCTTTTGTTTGATTTTCCTTCCATTTTCACGATTCAGTCCAAACTTTGGGTGGAATGGTGACACAAATGGCACAAGGGTTGCGGTAGTAATAACATACCCTATGTTTTTGGCAAACCTTGTATGGATCCAGTCTTTTCGTGCCCGAAAGGATGCCTGAACATCTGCATGTTTGAACGTCCGAGGTTGCTGTAGAAAGGTCTCCCGGAGAGTGCCGTGTGTCTTTCAGATGGTTTCAGGGATGAACCACCTCACGTTTTGGCCCCCATTGTGAGCAGCGGAAAACAAACTTAAATAAACAAAGTTGGGAGTGAACAAGAAAAGACACGTCAATGGTGGGAAAGAGAAGGGAGAAGCTTCAACGTTTCCTAATAGAATGTTGCACAGTTTAGTCTAGCACTCTTGCGTGGAGCAATTGAGCAGAGGCTGACGGCGATGTCGAATGAAGGCTGAAGGAATGGCTCAGGAGTGTTGAATGTTGAGAATTCCAAGCCAAACAAAAGGCATGAGAGAAAACAGGGAAGCTGCCTGGGAGACAACAGGAAGGGCCATGAAGAATTCCTGTGTGAATGTTGTGCTTCAGTAGAGTTGCGAAGTCAGAGAAGTGTCCTTTCGTTTGATATGATAGGGAAAAATCTTTGTGTAGAGATGATATTCCCATGATGCATTGGTGTGAGAGTCTTGTGCGAAAGAAGGACCCAAGATGGAGGATGATGGTTAGGATGGCTGTGAGGTGGGATTGGTCATGTAGGACACAGCCTGAGTGGGATGGTTTTCCCCAAAGTCAGTCGTAAAGAAAACAAAAGAGAGCCGATGAAGGGACTGCAGACTGCGACGGTCTGGATAAGTTCATCAGATGGCTTGGTGGGCGAAAGAGTGCAGGGGCGGTCACGTGAAGAGTGGAGGTCGCCCTAGGATCTTCCTTTTGGGAAAAGACCCAGGACGGAGTAGGCCAGGTCGGATGATGGGATTGGTCATGGCGGAGCGAAAGAATGTGGGGCAGCTGGAAGTGGGAGCCGACCATGGTGTTTGCAAGTGGAGAGAAGACCCAGAATTGTATAGGCCCTTTTGAAAAGAATTCAGTCGGTCACGGTGGATCGAAGATTGTATTGGGGTGGCTATGAGAGAAGAAGCCGCCTTCGGTGCTGGTTTGTGGAAAGATGATCTTGAAATGTAGCAGACCCGGTCGGCCTGGTTGAAAAATTCAGTCGGTTAAGGTGGAGTGAAAGCGAGTGTTGGGTTGGCCATGAGTGAAAAGACCCGTCCTCAGCGCAGACTGGGGGAAGACAACCTTGATTTATCGAAGCAGACCTGTTCAGCCTGGTTGAGGAATTCAGTAAGCCATGGTGTGGTAATAGAGAGGAAGACATCATCGGATCATGCATAGAAAGAGGTGGCTCGGAATTGAGGCAGGTCCGGTCGGCTTGGTTGAAAGCTTCAGTAGGCCTTGGCAGGACGAAAGAAAATGTCAGACGGCAGAGTGACGAGTGAAGGCAGCCAGGGGTTGATCTTCGTTTTCTCATTCTTGATGCTTTATCTTTGTTTTTCTTGCCAACAGAGTGGTACAAGGAAAAAAACCTGCAAAGGGCCATGATGTTCAGACAGAGAGTGGGGCGAAAGAGAACCCAGCCGACTGTGACGATGAGACGGGGAGGTGTGCAAGTCTTCTCTATTGCACATGCCACAGATTGCAATGAAACTAAACAGATTTCCAGCCGGTCAAAGGAGGGAGCTCGGGGCAGAGCAGGGAACAGTGACTTCAATGAGATTCGTTGAAAGTGGCAGTCCTCACGAACGGCAGAGGTAACATCGTAACAGCAACAGATGAAACCAGGAGGGAGGAAGGCTCATTCAGGATCACATGGAAATCCTGAGCATTGCTCCGTGGGCAAAAGAATACGGTCGACTCTGTTGAGGGTAAGCTCGTCGAACAAAAGAGAAGATTCAATTAGTCAGGGAGGGAGAAAGCCGCATGGAGGCAAGTTCATAAACAATGACCAGCTCCCAGCAAACATAGAGGGCTAAAGAAACCAAGCAGCAATGAAAAGCAGCGAGATTGCTTGAAGCTTGAAAGATTCGTAGTAGTGCAAGCTGGAAGCGACAGGTCTTTCTTGTAACTAAGGTTTAGATGTTGCAGAAGGAGGCAAAAATGAAACCTGCGAGAGAAGGACAGGACGTCAAGGAGCCGGCAGGCAAACAGAGGTTGAAGACGGGCGAAGAGATGACGGCAGTCGTGAGCAGGCTTGAATGGAATGGACAAGCACATCAGTCATGAAAGGTCAGGGTGAAAGGGAGACGGGTACCAAACGAGGTGACCATCAAGCGACAAAGATGAGAACGGTGATCAGCCAGCATTGATGCAAAGATGGTCCGGGTGAAAGAGAAAATGGGAGCAACCATGTTTCACGGCCGCTAGAGAACAACAAAAGATGCCGAGCTTTCGCAGCTGGCGCTTTTTATAGGAGAGGTGCACACATACACACTCGGGTTACCAAGCTGGCCGGATCCAAACAACCTTAAACTTGTAGGATAATAACAGCATTCAGAGAACAGAATGCAAAATTTACAGGTAATGTTTATTTTCACTCGGCAACTAGAAATATCATATAGCAAAAGTTGTAGGGCATTTAAAGGCAATAAAAACGAGCTTTAAGAAACTTAAAATCAGACCACCAGTACAAGATACTCCTAAACGAAAATTGGGCTTAGGTTCCAATATGGCGGCCAAACGACCAGGTTTTGCAACACGTGACCAATTGTGTTTTATACTCCTGTAGGTGTGTAATAAGGCCCAGCAGTCAAATTTAGGGTGCATAAAAGTGCATACGTGACATGAGCTTAAACAGATACTATTTAGGTGTTTCGTTCGGTATTGAGTCTTAGCTCTGAATGATGGTCTTAAGAGTTAGGAAGACGGCCTTGAAATCTTCTGAGAAGAAGCAATAGGCAGGATCTGAGAATAAGGCTTAAACTTCACTGCAGCAAACTGGCAGCTACAGTGTAGGGTTTTGTACCTGTATGATTTACAGCCCCGAAAACCCCTGGTTTGGCAGAGCCAAAAACATAAATTTGCCAGCCCGCAAATTTGCAATACGTTTCTATTGCCTAGGAAAATATACATTACCTGTGAATTTTGCATTCTATTCTCAGAATGTCATTTTATCCTAGAGATCTTAAGTTGCTTGGATCCGGCCAGCATAGTAACCCAAACGTGCACCCCTCCTATAAAAACGCCAACTGCAAAAGCTCAGCATCTTTGTTCTCGCTCGATATGTCAAGAAGGTGTCTCAAGAGGGGAGGTAGGGTGGGTGTAGGTAATGGATACTTTATTAAGCAATAGAAACAAATTTCAGTCGGTCTTCCTAGAGGCCGGCAAACTTGTTTCAAGTTACCGCTGGAAAATATAAAATATACATTACCTGTGAATTTTGCATACAGTTAGACCTTGTAAAATTGGTGGTGGGCACCTTCTTGGTGAGTCCTCTGGAGTCGCAGACTCCCTAAACGTTACGTGAAGGTTCGAAGATTGAGTTTACTTTAATAAAATTTTTTGAGAAAAGTTTTAAGAGTAAATCTTGAATGAATTTGGATTTTTTTTTTAAAGAAAAATGCCTTCTGTACAGAGGGCAAGAGAAGGGTTCGTCATGAGATAAGGAGAAAGACGAAACCAGGTAAACCCCTCTTCAAGATATGGATCCTGGAGTGGTCACAGGTTGAGGCGAGTTCAGTCTTCTGCCTTCTTCTTCATCGTTAATGTTGTCCAACTTATTGATGTCTTGGGTACTGCCGAAAGGGGAGACAAACAGGATTTCATGTTGATTGTTTATCTTCAACGTGATGCATGATGAGTGTTGATTGAACATTGATGACGAGTTGATTTGTTGATTCCACTAGTTATCCAGTTTCCATGTTGTTTTCAAGAATTGCTTTCATCTACTTAAGAAGTGGTGGTTTTGTAGAGGCTTGGCTCTTAAGGATGTGTCAGGAGACAGACTCCTGCCCTTTTCTGGTTGTTAGGACAGGAAGTTTGATGCGTTCTTCTTTCCACTTCTTTCCTAGGACGTTTTGGGTGAAGTTTTCAAGGTGGACTCAGCTGATGTTTAAAGTTCGTGTACCTATTTTGAACGGTTTTGGAAAGATTTTGTTGCTGGGATCGAGCTAATGTGGTGGTGATTCAAGATGAAAGTTGTTGAAAGATTTTTAATGAAAAGGTTCCTTTTTTCTTATCCTTACAGATGTTCTGTGTTTGGAGATCATTGGTGGGATCGAGCCGATGTGGTGGCAATTCCAGTTGAGAAATTGCTTGAATAAATGCTTGAATTTCCATGGTTTCTGAAGGATTTTCCAAAATCCATTTTCGTCACAGCAGTTAGAACCTCGGATTATGGAATGTTGAAATTTCATGGGCTTGTGGAGCTGCCCCACGTTTTCGCAACCAGGACCCGTTGATTGAGGGGTCCCTTGTCGAGTTACAACGGTTCGCCTTTCCTAAGGAGTATGCCACTTGTGTCAAGGATTCATGAGCAGTGTGGTTGATTGGCCAAAGGTGGCCCGTTGTTTGAGGTCGTAGTTGACAGGCTTCGGAGAGGTGGGCATGTGGAGAAGGCAATCAGGGTATGAAGCTTCGACTGTTTGAGGACCGAAAGAGGACTTAGAAAGCTTTCCTCGAAGTGGCGAGATAAGCGACACCTTATTCATTTGAGGTGATCATTGGAAGGTCGTGATGAGTGAACGAAAGGGACGGGCAGAGGCCCATCTTTTCGATGCGAGGTTGGGGTGGAGTGAAGGTTGTATTCATCGCTTGAGCCTGGCAACGAGCAATGTTGCATCAATGGCCGGGAAAGTGGTGTAGAAGGCTGGCAATAGAAAGCACTGACGGAAGTTTTTGCTGGAGAGGACCAATGTTCCTTAGCGGGGGAAGGCCGGGATGGATGAGATTGCTTGCGGCTGTGACCCCAGGTGTGGTGTGGGTGTGCCGAGTCAAAGGAGTGGTTGATGCTAGGGATCTAGATTTTAACTGCTTGCGATGGAAATCGTGCGTGATGCGATCCATTAGTTGGTAGGTTAGGTAGGGCGAAAGAGACCCAAAGAGGGCAAAAGAGGTATTTTGGCTAAGAGTTGGCGGTTGGCCCCGAGGGATGCCGCGGAGAGTGAGATGAAAACTCGAGTGGCGAGTCGGGAGAAGTGCGTGCATGGTTGTGCTTCCTCTTGGGAGTGATGCTTTGGCTTGAGCTTGAA